>JANHFX010002181.1:15617-26546 GCA_027560015.1 Chloroceryle amazona
GTCTCCAGAGCAGGAGACTCCACAACCTCTCTGGGCAGCCTGGGCCAGGCTCTGTCACTCTCACAAGGAAGAAGTTTTTCCTCGTGTTGAGGTGGAACTTCCCATGTTTCCCCTTGCGATCATTACCTCTTGTCCTATCCCAGGGCACCACTGACAAGAGCCTGGCCCCTTCTCCTTGACCCCCACCCCGCAGAGATTTGTAAACTTGAATAAGCTCCCCTCTCAGGCTTCTCTTCTCCAGCTGAACATCCCAAGGCTCTCAGCTCATCATAATCTTGGATAATACATCACCCGTATTTTATTAATCTATATAAGACAGATGCATTTTGTTGTTAATCTTGCTGACGTGTTACAGGCTACCTACAGATGTTTTCTAATACCAGATTTCAGTGTAAAGCCTTCACCAGTTTCTGTCTTTTCCTAGTAGTTATTTGTAAGCAGCATGTAGAGTTCACAGTTTAAAAGGGAAGCAGAGACATTTGGGGAGGTAAATTTACAATGTGGAAACAGTTGGGTGAAATAAACTTGCTTCTAAATCTCATTCTTATCTATTTTGCAGTGCTATTATTGTAGTATTGAACTAAGGATTGTGGTTTGTGACTAATCAAAAATGTTCCGTACAAAACTTTTTTGTGGTTTGAATTTTTTATATTATTGTTATTTTTTTTTAATATAATATCATCTGGATTTCTAAAGAAATCCTAGTGGTGGCCCCTGACCCAAATGTACATCAAGTGCTGTTCCCCTATGGCCCTGGCCTATTTATTGCTTTCCTAACTACTTGAGTTCAAATAGGAGCTCAGAACAAAATTGAAAATGAGCTTGGGGTCCTTTTCTAGTCCCACTTTGTTCCTTTCCAAAACCACTACCCAATTTAGCACAACTGGCAGCGTCTGCTCAAGAGAGGGCAAAGGCTGGAATACCAGGGATGCAGAAGGGCAGGACTGAAGTGTACTGGCAAAACAGCATGGAAGAGCTTTCCCAGCACTACCCCACCTGATGTAATTTCTTAGCTATAGGAGCGTGACAATTAACATGCAAAAACTGAAGACGACAAAAAAAGGCATTGTTGGTTGTTATTTTTTTTTCCTAGTGCCTCCTCACAATGCGAGTCTTTAAGTGTGTGATACACTCTGGCAGCAGGGTGAGTGAGGGCTGCTCGTGACTAAATGCACTGCTGTTTATCAGGGGTGCTGCTGTATGGTAGAGGTGGAATACAGCTGATAAGCAGAGGTGGTGTGTGTTATCAGAAGAAGCATTTCTGGTTCCATTTATCCCTAATGCAGAAGGAAGGACCTGTCATGTACCTAAGGGATAGGTGCTTTAGAGTGCAGAGAAATGGGTTGGGGCTGAAACAGGGAGTTGCTGGACTCCTTCATTGTCTGGGAAAGGTGATGATAGTTGAGTGACCAACTCCTTACAAAACTGTTTTGTAGACTAACTGGTTGCCCAGAATTGAAATTTATCTTTTATTTTTTTACAGAGGCGTGTCTTGTTTTGAGTGCTTTACATGAATGCCTTTTCAGAATGGAAAGAGACCCTGTTGAGATAGGTAAGTTAACATTTGTCTGTGAAGAAGACTGAAAATGATATTGAGAAGGAAAAAAAATAAACCAACAGGTCTCACTCTTGTCCCAGTGGAAAATCTTGAAAGAAAAATAGAGCATTAGATTACTTAAAACTGCTGCTCGTCGATGAATCTCTTTAGTAACTTTTTTTTTTACTAGGACTCATCTCTCTCCTGCTTTGGGTTATTTTCTGGCATCAGCAGGTGCTCTATAACATCTGCCCATGATTTTGTCAATACCTGGCTATTAGCAGCTTAATCTCTTTTGGATGTACAATACGTGAGAACTCTCATGCTATAAACTAGTAGTAAAATCAACTCCTTCAACCCAAAAAGCAAAATAAGAGAAGTAGTAAAATCGAAGACTTAAAAATGAAAAAAATAAAACTCCAACAAGCTTTTTGATTTGCTCGAGGTATTGATGGAGTGGCAAAAGAAAACACACCCAGACATTAACTCTGTCATTGTTTCTTTAGATTTTATTGCTCTTCTCCTGACATTTTTTTTCCCTTAGCTTCAAGAGTATTCAACGTCAGGAGACACCCAATGCTCAGCAGAGCACTCGCTCCTTCTAGTCAGAAATACAATCAAACATTTAATAATTCTGCTTCTAAAATACTGAGGTGATCTTATTCCATCTGTGCTTGTAAGGTTCACTTATTTAAAATACACGATCTTGAATGTGGGATTTATATAGGTAGTGTGTGAAACAAACTTCCCCCTACAATTCATTATATCTACAGCTGCCTCAACGAGAAGCGTTTACTCTTGGAAGGTAAAAAAATCTCTCTTCTGCCCACAGATATGTGTGTGTAGATAGGAAATAAAAGACTGTAATAGGAGGAAAGGCTTCTTTTTAAGGATTTGGTATCAAGTATATGGATACAGTTTTGCCTGTGGAAGTGAATTAATGATGAATTTATCTTTAGCAGTTAAATGTGAACGGGGTATTTGTTATAGTGCTTTTAATCTTAAAGAACTGTAGGATATGATTTCTTGTAGACACTCTCACCTTTTTCTCTTAGCCAAGAAGCCCTCACCTGGTACAGGCATTTTCACATTAATAATACCAAAATAGATTAAAACCAGTCAAGCCCTTAAGCTCCTTTCCCTTCATCTGAACTTGTCTTACTGGGATCAGCCTGTAAACATCATGTACCTTTTCTTTTCACAGTGAGAGGCTTCTCGTGACTCCTCTCCATGAATACTCAATTTGCCTTCAGTAAAAGGTTGATTCCCAACCCCTTCCTTAACAATACCATCACTTATTGTATCTATTTTTTATATTCTCTTAGGTTTGTATCGAGGGTTTGGGTTTTTTTTGGGATACCCATGAAGTTATTTCTGCCCCAGAGGTTGAGTGGAGCCAGGGACAGTTAAGGCCAGGAATCTTGTTCCTTGAAAGCCAAGAGGCAGGAGGACTTTCAGAGCTGCTGAAGAGGACAGTTGTTCTGTCTGTTCTGGCTCCAGTGCAAGGCTGGGCTGGCTACTATCAGTATCTCAGTAAGTAACCAGGTAAGATCTATTGCATCTCTTGCTCATCTCCAGGTGAGCAGCCATTGGGCTTTCCACTCAGCCCTTTCAGCATCGAGCTGTTCTGATGGCTGTACAACCACTCTTCGAGGGTAACACTGCCTCTTGAGGGTCATCCTGTCTCAGGCTTATTTATCTTCAGTGATTCTGTTCAGGTGGAAGCACCTGGATTGGGAAGCAGGTTGACTACAGCTCTTGGTTTATTTTTTTTCCTCCCGTAGTGTGGAAAGGGTTGACAAGATTTCTCTCTGCTCAGAAGAAAATGAAAGAAAACAGCAGGGATGCCTGAGCCTGGTTAATTCTTCTTTATATACTTGTCTACACATGTTGACATTATTTTGTTGTTACTATTTAATGCTGCATGCACAGGAGTTTAGATTTCTGCAACACAAATATCCCACCTGTTAGTTTTAAGATTCTTCTGTCGTTTAATCAACTTCTTCATTCCTGTTGCAGGAAGAATCCCCAGTATGGTCAAGAGTCAAAAATTTCAACCTAAATCTTCAAAGTGCAGCCTCGACTCTGGGAGCATCCGTATCGTGGGTACCTTCAAGAGCAGGGGACACCAGTGATGTTTAACAGCACGGTGACAGCTTCTGGACTGAATGTCACTGTACCAGAGCTGTTCAGAACACCTCTCTGAGCACGATCCGAACTCCACAGGGGCTGTATGGCACAGATCCTGCACCTCAATAGAGATCATCCTCCCACAGCAATATTCTAGTCTTACAACCTCCACAGAGCGCAGGGGATTCTCTTCCTTCTTGTACTTTTCTGCTACATTGAATGGTCAAGTGGGATTTGAATGAATTAGGAAATATTCGGACGACATTGCAGAGGGAAAGGGAGCTGAATGCTCTCAGAGACTGACAAGAGATTGAAAGGTTGTTTTTGGTATTAATTTTTTTTTAAGTATAAGCCTTCCTAGTGTACTGCCAATCAATTTCCAAAGAAGTTGGAGAGACAGGATGTGGCTGGACTGATTTTTCAGGTCTTCGGATGAATCTAGTTGCTTTTGAGAATCTTTTGACTCTTGAGGAGAAGAGGCTATTTTGAAGTGTCATGAGCAAGTAGGAGTGGGAGCGATGCAGAGGCTTCTGCTGGAAAGCAAACTTCCATCTGTCTTGCACAAGGTGTGAACACAAGTGTGTCTCTCTGTGTGATAGATTAACTTGCTGAAAATACTTCTAAAAAAGGTTCTAAAAGCTGTGACCATCTGGTCTTGACCCAGTCCACGCCTGCTGAAGTTTCCCTCCTCTGACACCATTCCAGCTGAGAAGGGAGACTGACATCCAAACCAGCGTTGACCAGTGTCCTGTGGTCTTGGATTATAGAGTGGTCAAACTCTGTCACCTACAGCTCAATTGGGAGCAGAAATTTGTTCAATAACCCGTGAGAGGAACCAGCTGGGGTTCTGCTAAAGGGCTTACCTTTTTTCATAGCATGTCCTTGAAATAAACTGCTGAATGTTTTCTGCCAGCTCTGACTGTCATAACACCTACCTCAGTTGGAAGTTGGGAACTTCTGTTTAGGTTTGTTCATGGCTATCATCTCCCAGCACAAAGTACTACCAGGGGCCAGAAGAATTCCCCTGACACAGGTCCTTAGGATCACAGACTGTAGGGGCTTTCACTTATATACTGTGCCAATAAAAGGAAGGAACAAGGTTGTCGCTCTGAAGCCAGAATGTAATTTGTGTGATGCATTCAATTTTACATCAAATCTCAAATGCCGTCCTTTCTGGATCTCCAAAACACACCCCATAAGAAGTTCTTACTGTAGAATGGTTTCTCCATCCTTCTGTCCTGGAAGTGCTGCAGAAGCAGAAACTTTTGTTCATCATTTTCCAGTACAAGTGCCAAAAGATCTTCTCCAGGGAGAAGGCAAGTCCAGGATTGCTGCCAAATGCTTTTACCCTGTCTTAGGCTCTGGCATTGTTTTGTGTCTTCTTTCCAGTTCTTATAATCTCCAGCACCACTGGGAGGTTTATGCAGGTCTCAGGCCACATCATTTTGATAGCCCAGCTGGGGACAAGCAGTAGTGATTCTAAAAGTGACAAATTTCTTGGACAATCGACTCATCATCCTTTCATTCTTTTCCAGACTCCTGTGACAGCACTACAGACAGATGTTACACCCTGAACCCCACTTCTAGACCTTTAGCTTGAATCCTTGCCAGGGACCATTCACAAGAGAGAAAGAACAGGCAGCCAAAGTCGTTGGATATCCATATGGTAGGGCCCCCATCCTTCGCTTTGCTTTGGGTGTGAAGGATTTCATCATGGGCTCAGCTTATCCACTCTCTAAAGGGGTATCAG
This sequence comes from Chloroceryle amazona, assembly GCA_027560015.1. Classification (NCBI taxonomy): domain Eukaryota; kingdom Metazoa; phylum Chordata; class Aves; order Coraciiformes; family Cerylidae; genus Chloroceryle; species Chloroceryle amazona. The sequence continues at coordinate 21,035 of JANHFX010002181.1, forward strand.
TAATTTGTAGCTGTTTAAAATCTTTGTAACCATCTTATCTTTTTCTGCTCATGGTCTGGCTGTATCTAATATCTTTGTAATGTATACCTAGCTATTTATCTCATACATTTCTGTCTGTCGGTAAATCATCTTTGTCACCCCAGAGGTTCACCACTTGCACCTTTACTCTTCATAGCTTTATTCCTATGTCATTTTCATAATTGTCTCTCTGTATAAAATGTGCTGACATCTTACTTCTTTTTATACTTGGCAGAGATATACTGTAAAGTGCCCTCCTCATGTCCTGCTTCCTCTGAGGTGCTCAACAAAGAGAGAAAACATTGTATATTAGTAACTGGTGATGTTGCCTTTTCTCTCCTAGGCCTATACATGTCCTTCTTATTACCTCCCTTACGATTATTTTTATTTCTTTTATGATATTTGATCACAGTTGGTCTTAACCTACGTTGGACTCAAGTGGACCAAAGCTTTATTGAAGTTACTTTTGTATGCATCTCTAGGTTTTCTGGGTAATATTGGTGATGTTTGGGTATGTGCTTTATTCCAGGGGTGCATAATTCACTCAGATGAATACATCAAGCTGCTTATTCCTAGAGGGTTTTTTATTTGGGACTAGTTTGGGGAGAAAGCCAACAGCCTCATTGCAAAGCCAGGCACGCTCAGAGCCCAGTTCCAAGTCTGGTTCATCCAGGTCAAAGGCAGCTCTAAGTTTTCTGGGGGACATTTGTTGTGTTTCTCCCAGGAGGTACCAGGTGCCCGGTCAACAGTTCAGCCTAGGTTAGACTTCAGAGATAGAGAAAACCCAGAGCTGTGGTGGAATGGGGCTGCTAATACACTTCCTCCTACCTGCCTTTTATCCCTGCTAAATAGAATTTCTGACAGCAGGTTTTTATTTCAGTAGCAGGGGATTGAGCGATAGCTGCAGTGGCCCCTCCCTAGCCTTGCTTTTAGCAGTCAATAAAGGTTGAAGACTATCAACTGCAGCCACAGTGGGTATGGGTATTCATGAAGAGGCTGATCTCTTTGTGTTCCCTGGGCAAAGGATCACTTTGAAGCAAAGTAAATGCTGTGAACAGCACGGTGACTCTGGGGAAGTGGGAAGGAAGAGGTGGTTTTGTCAGAGTTGGCAAATAACCACGTCTTTTGTTTTGCTTGCAGAGCTTTCTTAACTCCACGGCTCTTCCTTAAGGACTGATGCAGAGGTGGAATCATGGGAAAAAGCACTTGTACGTTCAGGAGCCAGGGAGTAAGTAGACATTGGTGACTGGCTTGGAAAGGCAATGTGAAGATGGGGTCAGGTCACTGATGTTTTACCATTTCTCAATGTGAGTTGATCTTTCTCCGTGGCTTCTTTTCTGTCAATGTTTGCAAGTGTTTGATGTTCTTAAGTACAAATGCATAATGATTTGGTTTAGTTAAATGTAAAAGCTACCCCACTTCTCTTTTTCTGTCATTTATTAAGTATATGCTCAAGGGGCAAATGAAGTAGCAATGACATACACAGTATTTTCAGGCTACAGAGGCCAGTTGCCATGTAAAATTACTTTCTTCTCTACCACGAGCAGGACTGTTGCCAGTCTGTGATGCAGAATATGCATCCTTTGCTATTGAAAAAAAAATAATTAACTAGTCAAGTCACAGTTTTGAGAAGTGGCTGCTGTGAATAGGGAGTTCCTATATTTTATCAAAAACATAATGAGTTTAACGTAGAGAGTTACACAACACTCGAGTGGCTCTTCAGATTAAAGCCTGCCCAAAATACACGTTGACACAATCGACTGTAGCTGCTCCAGCCCGATCCGTTGCCACAATGTACGACAAATTGATTCTGAGCACATATTGAGTACACATCTCCAGAGAGCTGCACTTTGGTCCTTGTTCAAAAGCAGTAGCAGAAATGAAGTGTGGTGGTACGTTCTGTGGCCAGAACTTAATTTTCCATCACTTTGGTTTCTCTATAAGCTGCATTTCTATTCAAATATTTTTGTGGTCTGTGGGTGTCTGTACCAAGTGTATGTTTTTAAAACCTGGTTTAGTTTTGTGCTCCAAAGAGCACTGAAAAAACCCCATAAACAAACCAATGAACAAGGAAACAAACAAAAAAGCCACCAACAAAAGCTTTTCTGTTGACCTAAATGAGAATTAGACCAGATGATTTAAAAGTCTTTCAGGTTATCTAAAATGATTGGTCAATCAAAGGTTTTGCCTTCATAACTGGATACTGTTATAGGAAAGTAGAGACTTCTCTGTTCCTAGGGATTGCATCTGAGTAGATCATGCAGTGGTGGCGTATGGAGGAGATCACTAAGATTGACACGTGGCTTTGAGACTGATGCCCCAAGTGCTCCCCAGAAAGAAATGGGAGAGAAAAGCTGGGTCAAGGTTGAGACCATTTAGAGGGCATACTCACCACTGGCTGTCTTCTCCTCAGCATAGTCAAAACACCTCCTTCTGGAATATTTCTCTCTTTCTGTTTCGTCAGCTTGCTGTTCTTCCTGCCCTCCCACACCTCAGCACTGTCCTTTCACACTGTGTTCAATTTGCAGTTCTTTCCTCCTTGGGTCCCAAGTGTTTGTGCTACATCGAGCTAACCTAAAAATGCTGTTTCATAGAGTCCTACAATCGTTCTGCACTCCTCCAGCACTGCCAGGTCACCACTGACCCATGGCCCTCAGTACCATGGCTCCATGTATTTGAAACCCCTCCAGGGATCACAGGGACTCCACCACTGCCTAGAGGAGAAGAAATTATTCCTCCTGCCCAACCTAAACCTCCTCTGGTGCAACTTGAGGCCGTTTCCTCTTGTCCTGGAAGTTACACCAGGGGAGGTTTAGTTTGGGTTATTTGGTGTTTCAAATAAGCACCAAAATACTTTTCTACTTTAGCATAATTTCAGTGAGTTTCTGACTAACTGGCTCTTCCAGCTCTAATCTTAAAATCCTAGCTGAAAAGCCAGTGTTGCAAATGAGCTTTCTGACAACACTTGTGCAGATTGGAGTTGCCAACCTAGAAAGAGCATTTCCTTCAACCTTCATTTGTTCCTCAGAACTATTAATAGGTAGGAAACACTCAAGAAGTCCTCCACCACTGACCTGCATGGGAACGTTTTTGGATTGCAGGACTAAAGGAAACTTTTTTTTTTTTTTGGTAAACATTTGCAGAGAGCAAAACAGGTTCTGTTGACTCTTTCAGGAGCTAACTGTTTGCCTCTGGGCAGAGATGAAACATGGAACATTTGAGCCCGGTGGGAATTTGAGAAAATTAAGAGCAACTGGGTTAGGGTTATAATCACCGCTGGGTTTCGGCTCGAGCTGCAGCCGGTGCATGGTTATCAGATATTCCTGCTAAAGCGTGAGGGCTCCAGCACGCCTTTCTTTGGAAGCAAAACTGGGCATGAAGCCAACACTAAAATGGAAATCAAAATGCAGTAGCTGCTTTCCAGTCGATGTCAGCTTTGGCCTCGAACCTCGCCGCTGTGCCGCAGGTGGGGGCCGGGGACCTCCAGGCTGGTGGGGACAGAGACGAGCATCGCTCGCTGCCGCCGTTGGCCGCTATGGCAAATGCATGGATAACGTGGGAAATGTGGTATTTATTATTTAAAGGTGCAGCAAGCTGCGTGACAGAGGTTCAGACTCTGCCAACGAGCCTCTCTAGGCTTGCGAAGTCGCTGCCATTTGCCTTTCAGGCTTGGGTGAGATGCAGATTTGAGAAGTGCCAGTATTTGCATGCATGATTCACAGTGGGACCCGGGATGAGAGAGACGGAAACAGCGTCTGTCTCTGCAAAAATAACAACCCAAGAAGTCATCTGGTGTTTTTCCCTGGCTCTCGCAATGCTCGCATTAGAACGACAAGTGATACTTAGCCCGTTTCGAGGCAGAATTATGAATCATGGTCTTCTGGGAATGCTGCCTTGTACACCTATGAAATTGGAATTTGTGGAGACTTGAAAATAAGCTGCCTTGTAATACTTTCCTTGTTTTCTTTTTCCTTGAGTCTAAAGAGAAAGGTCTTGGCTGCATGTAAAAAGTGCAGTGTTATAAATAATTTGTTCTTTCCCTTTCGAGACTGACTGTAAAAATGGAAATGTTTGCTTTTGGCCCCTTTTGTTTTCTGTTGACTTAATTCGATAGCTGTCCAGATCAAAATATTAGCTAATATATTTTGACATATTTGCTTAGACCGCGCGTGACATCAGCTAGCTGTTACTATCTTAAGGAAATGTCAGCGTGATGTCATGGAGTCACTTTATTTTCAATGAATTAAAGATTAAAGATGACTCCTCTGTAGGTTGTTACACAAAGCGGAATGTCCATGAAGCTGTACAAGCCAAGTTTATTTTGTATGAGCTTATCAAAGTACTTCACGTTTTGTTGCGACAGCAGAAATACCAACCTGGTGTCTAATAGATGGGAGAGTAGAAGTAGAGCTCAAAACAGGATCTTCTTCAAGATGTTTATCAATGCATGCTTTATAATTTTAATTTATATTTGCTGCCTAAGCTGTTTCTCAACAGCCTTGGCATTCACAGATGCAGCCATCGACAGTTTCTATGACTGATTCAGGGAGGAGTATAAATTACCAAATTAATGCCTCTGCATATTTGCTGCACTTAAAAGAGGGGAGTTTGCATAGGTGACCTCAGTGCCTTCAAACCTGACATAAATATACAATAATAATGAAAATGATCTCACTCCTTTATAACTCTACCCAATTCATATTGGGAGCGTGCTTAGAACTCCTCCATTTGTCCACCTCTTAATTACCAGGTCATAAAGTTATTACTGAGTTGGAATAACAATAATATTGGCTGGCTCAGAGAGCTCAGAGGGATATCTCAGTACAGCCCAATCCAACCAAAAATTCACACCCCACTGATGGTGCTTCGGTGCCATCCCCTGTAAATGAGGTCACGGATCACAAAAAGTTTCACCCCTAAGTCACAAATTGGCTTCAAAGAATTCAAAATGACCCTCTGGTAAGAGCTAAGTTCAAAGGTTGGGGTTTCTAGTTTTACTGTGTGCAGCTTGGTTTTCTTTTGGCCACCTTCCCTGGCCCTAGCTCTGATACTACCCTATGCCAGATGCGGGGCTGCGATTTAGCTGTAATTCTTCTAATTTCATGGACCTCAAAGAAATCAGTGACAGTTTGCTCCAGATTATTTTTTTAATTTCATCTTTTTCTTCTTTTTATTTCGCCTGTTATCCCCTTCATTCATGGCAAAGGATTAGCAAAAAAATTACGAAGTAAGGAAGGAGTTTCTTATCTCCTGTGAAGAAAGTTGGGGTTGCTCAGCCTGGGAAAGGCTCCAGGGAGACCTTTCAGTGCTTCAAGGGGCCTGTCGGAAAGATGGGGACAGACTTCTGAGTAGGGCCTGTTGGGACAGGACAAGGGGGGATGGTTTGAACTGAAAGAGGGAGACTGAGACTGGAGAGAAGGAAGGAATTTTGGACACTGAGGGTGGTGAGAGGCTGTCCCAGGCTGCCCAGAGAGGTGGTGGCTGCCCCATCCCT
>JANHFX010002181.1:36399-52188 GCA_027560015.1 Chloroceryle amazona
CACTGCCAGGGCACCACTGACCCCTGGCCCTCAGCACCACAGCTCCACGGGGAGCTTGGAAACCCCTCCAGGGATCATGGGGACTCTACCACTGCCCTGAACACCCTCCACCTTCCCTTTAAGGTACTGTCAAAAGATGATCTGTGTTGCCCATCGCGGCACAAAGGTGAAGGGTGAGGAATTATTATTGTCTGAATTGTAGGGAAATGGGATGAGGAAAGAGAGAAGCTCAAGGTCACATCGCAAGTCTGTGACAGAGCTGGAAACGGAATCCAGGCTCTTTACTCCAATCAATACATTAATAATGTCAACGACCATCTCACTTAGCTTTTTCCCTTGCTCATTACCTCAGTGAGGAGCTCAGTGCTTTGTTAAAAAGCTATCGAGATTAATCAGTGCTGCTGAAAACATAATGGCAGTCGCAACAGCACCATTTTGCAATTGTAATTTAATTCTCTCTAAAATTTAAGGTGATGAGTGGGGCTGTTGATATGAAGAAGATGCTCTGTGAGGAGCTAAGGTATGATTGAGTCTCTCACCTTTGGTGACAGGACAAGGGGAAATGGCCTTGAGTTGCTCCAGGGCAAGTTTAGGTTGGATATCAGGAAAAAACTGCTTTACAGAAAGGGTTGTTAAGCACAGGAACAAGCTCCCCAGGGAAGTTGTTGAGTCACCTTCCCTGAATGTGTTTAAAAATCGGTTGGATGCGGTGCTTGGGACATGGTTTAGTGGTGGGTTGTTAAGAGTTGGGGTAGTAGGGTTAGCTTGAGGTTGGACTTGATGATCTTGAAGGTCTTTTCCAGCCTGAGCAACTCTGTGATTCTAATTCTTTAAGCTGTCTTGTCTGACTCTAGGAATGTCAGCAGAGAGCTGGTGATGTATTTCTGATTATAGAATAAACCCTAAAGCCAATTTGGACTTGTTACAGGACCATCACAGGGTGGAGATGCTGCCAGCACGAGCGAACAATAGCAGATAAGATAACTGATTTTAGAGGATCTGTTTTGCACTGCTTCTGATCTAAGCAGGAGAGAAAAACAAATGACTTGACAGATTTGCTGCCAAGCAGAAGTTATTGGTAAGCAATTGAACTCACAGTGTTCACTGCTTATTGCAACACATTTTACATTAAGCCTCATTTTTGACTTCCCAAGCCAGAAAAGCCTTTTTCTCTCCCTGGCACCGAGTGAAAGCTCTACAGTTACATGCTAGCAATATTAAGAATAGGGCTTCTCATGCATTATCACATTATTTTTTGCTATCAGTTCAAGGAAATGGACACTTGATTCATTTTCTCACGTATATTGATTCAATCCACCTTTTAATTTAGCGCTGGAGAAGGCTATTAGCCTCCATTCACATTTACAATAAGATAATATAACCTGATAGCTGCTCTCCCAATCCATTATGGAAGAGGGATAAAATAGTTTTGTTTCTGTATGTAAGGATCTATTGACTTGCTCTCCTCTGCCACATTTATAGCCGTTGCTGTCCTCACTACTGGATGTCTTAATAGTGTTTCACCTACACGGAGTATTGATGAAAGCTCCCTCTGAAGAGCAGAGATAAAGGTGTGGGTAATGCCTTGCACTCTAAAAAGGAGTCCAGCTTTTCCCCTTGAACTTCTGTTAACTGTATTAAGGACCGTTCAAAACAACCACTGTCTCTATCCCCAGCATTAACTGTTCTTTTACAGTTCTCCCACTGCAAACCTGGGTAAGTCTTCTCCTGGCAGCATCCCTCACTCCATCATCAACCAAGGCCCTTCTAGTCTGCCTGCCGGCTGCAATCACCCCCATCCAAGCTCCAGCACAGCTCGGTGTCTGCTCAGCAGATACTTGTGCAGACCATCCAGACTGACTTGTGGACTTGAGAACTCATTTATTTCACTTATTACTCTAAGTCTGTCCTGTCTCACCCCAGCACGCAGCTGTTGCCTTAGGTAACTGCTTGGTGTCAGCTCAGGCATGCTTCCTCTGTGTCCCTGCTCCATTCCTGCCCATGAGGCCAGGTCACCACTAAACCACGTCCCTCAGCATCACATCTGCACGTCTTTTCAATCCCTCTGGGCTCACAGATCACTTCCACCAAGATCTTTAAAGAAGCAATTCCTAGGGACATACTCAAGAACCCTTTTCTTTAATTCAGTCACCAGTAATTTTCTTTTATTTCTTAGATCAAGACAGTCTTTTGAAGAACAGACACTATGCCCTGCTGCTATAATGGGAAACCCTGATGGGGCAGAAAGGTAGTTTTACTGCTACTTAGAAGTTGAGGAGGAAGAGAGGGGAAAATCTCAGAGGTTTTGCTATAAGAATGTCAAAGAAAAGCTGGCTTTATTTAGATATATATATATTTATGGAGAAAAGAAGGCTTAAGGAAGACCTTATCACTCTACAAGTACCTGAAAGGAGGCTGGAGCTGGGGGGATCAGTCTGTTCTCCCAGGTAACGAGTGATAAAACAAGAGGAATTGGCCTCAAGTTATGCCAGCGAAGGTTTAGGGTGGATGTTAGGAAAGACTTCTTCACTGAAGGGGTTGTTAAGCAGTGGAACACTCTGCCCCGAGAGGTGCTGGAGTCACCAACCCTGGAGGGATTTAAAAGACCGGTGGATGTGGTGCCGAGCGACATGGTCTAGTGGTGAGATTGGCAGTGGTACCTTAATGGTTTTCTTGATGATCTTAGCGGTGTTTTCCAACCAAAACGATTCTGTGAAACCCAGGTGAGCACATTCTGCTGCTTCTGCTTCACCCATTCCTGGGTCGGACGGGGATTTCAGTCTTGGTCATGCTGCCAGGTCTTTATCTGCCCTTTTTATCCTCAATTACCCAAACCATACAGCAGCCAGGAACAATCATTGCATCCATCTATACCCTCCTATGCCCACCCAGAAACCAGTGGAAAATGAGAAACACACGGAATTTAAAAAAAAAATATATTTCCCCAGCCCTGCCTTTTCTTGCAATAGTGACAGTGGTCCATTTCCTATTTATTTCTGCTTATATTTCTCACACAGAATAAATAAATATCAAGGGGGTTTTGTTGTTAGGAAAACAAAAGGTTTAGTTTTGTGGAATAATACACTTCTTCTTAAAAAAAAATAATATTTTGTGTTAAAAAAGTCATGATTCTAATTGTTCTTGCCATGGAAAAGGTATGACTGAATTAAATTAATACATAGGAGACCTGTTTCATTCTGAAGTAACTACTGCTGTTCTTTGAAAGGCCGTTCTTTTTTTGAGTTCCTTATCTGAAAAGGTTTACCATGTCTTCATGCAAGTACTTGTCATGCTTTAGAAAAATCACAAGCAGCAAAAAGTCAGAATTGTCAGTTCAGAAGACACTGCTTGTTCCACTGGGTAAAACTGAGAAAGCAATGCTGGCAAACGATCTTTAGGAAAAAAAAAAACCCGAACAGAAAACAACCCACCCGATGGAAACAGCAGTGGAATGAAGATAAAAAGGGTTACAGGCTTTATTCTCGTTGAAGGTTGGCAACGGGAAATCTGTTGGAGTAGAAGAAGAATATCTGATAGGTCATCTGCTGTGTAATGAAGAATAGAAGACAGAAGACAAGCTAGGAGAAGCAAGGTGATTCCAAACCTCGGAGGGATGTAAGATCTTGTGAGAGAAACATGAAAGCAATACCTTTATAGACTGACCAAATTTAATTTACTATCAACAAGCTTTGTAAGACGGCAAGCTGACAAAATCCATTTATAATATTATGGGTAAGGCTGAAGTCACGCATTTTTCTCCTGTGGAATCATTTTATTATGTATTCGATTCTTTTTTGTACAGGTCTTCTGATTAGAAATTACTACTAGGATGTCAAATATTTTCTTGTCCTCTGATATCTGGGCTTAGTTACCCAATAACTTCTTCTGCCTACCCATCTTCTTTACTCAAAAATTAAACATGTATTCAAAGGACAAACAAAAGCAGATAAACATGCTGTCATTTAATATGCAGGGTGTTCTGGAAAGTGTCCATACTATTCTGCTCCATACGTTCCTTGAGAGACCCCGGAGCTGTCTGTGGGTTTTGTTGCAATATATTCAATGTTTGGCCTTAGGATCAAAGAGCATCCCAGCAAACACATTTCTGATTTCAAGTAGAAAGTCAGGAATCGCTCTGCATGAGGTCACGGTCACTTTTCTTTTGGTTTGTGGCACTGAGAGATGGGAAAACTGGGTTCTTTACGCTGGGAAGGTGTTTGGTTGGGATGTGGTAGGAGCAGGTTAGCATTGCCTTATGGGAATGCTTCGAGCACCAACCTCCCCAGCCCAGGCTGTGCTCTCCCTTGCTGTGTGGAGAAAGAGAAAATGGTTTCTAACCTGATTTTCACATTCAGCAGTGGCCAGTAAACAACTCACTTCTACCTCTATGTTTCTGATTTTTGCAGACCCAGAAGGAACCTTTGCTCTCCACAAATGGAGCTGTTTGCCCTGGGAGGAGACCCTGAGTTTTGTGGTGGTTATGAGGTTTATTTCCAGGAGAAGAAGAAATACTCGAGTCCTACCAGCTTCTGAGCTTTGTAGACATGGGATTCATCAACAGAACTTCTCTCCAGTCTTCCACACCATGGAAAGGAGCTGGGGTTGGAGTGTTTCATGCTTCCATGGATTTCAGCATTTGTCTGCAGGCAAAATGGGTAAGAAAGCAGAGGTGAGGGGAAAGTTTCCTATTACAGACAACAGCAGGCTGTGGAGGAAAAGTGTCTTGGTTTAACTTTGACTTAACAGGGTAGATCTGCAGTAGGAGAAGTCCTTTCTACTTGGCCATGGAAAAAATGGGTAGAAAATGTAGGGTTTATTTTACAGAAGGGTTGAGCTGGATGGGAAGGTCACTGCAGCAGTACAGGAGGTTCGATCTCCTTCAGCACCACAGGGTGAACTCACTTCAGAGACTCAACTGCACCTTGGGAGACCCTGCAGTAAAATGCAGATTGAATTGTATAAGCCAGGAAATGGAAAAATATCAGTGTTGTGATGTCATAGCAATGTAACTAAGATGAAAAGTAAGAGTGTGTTAAAAATGAGCACTGAATTACGCTGCAATGCTGTATTACAAGTCTTTGGCAGAATTGTTTCTCAACCCATTAGGAGAAGAAGCTCTGTGTGTGGACACACCGATCTTTCATCTCGTTTGAGAAATCTAATAGAAAACCAGCTAAATTAGGCTAAACCTCTTGATTCTGCTCTGCGCTTTTAAATGCCATAAAGTAAGAAGATTATGTTACCCCCTTCCCCATAAGTCAGGATTAAACTTGTGTTTTCAGGGTTTTGTGCCAACAAAATCCCCAGTTTGCTGAGCTCAGATTCTCTAATCTCGAGCCAGAGGCCAGAAGTAGTGATGAGCTTCAGAAACAGCAATGGCCAAACGACGTACGTGGAAGAATTAGGACTTTTCTTTCTGAACTATCAGTGCACTGTTCTTCCTGCCACGGGAAGAGCGAGTTTCTTAGCTCTAGAACCATAGTGTTTTCTCAGTGTGGTCCACGTCGCCTTGTTTCTCACACCCTTGGATCCGAGTCGGATAATTTCACCTGCAGCGCAACACGCATCTGTTAAAATCTGTGCCAAGATGCTCATATTATTTTTAAGAGAATCTAAGTTTTCCTTCATAAAATTCCAGTGGGCAATGAATTAAAAATGACAACTCTATATACAGTGAAAACAAGAAAATAAAATATACAAAACATTGCTAATGATCAGTTCTTGAAAAATTTACCAGACACATACTACCTAGGGAGATAAACTCATTAGCAGAGACTGATACGAAAGCTGAGATGCTCCAGGATGAGGCTCAGACGCAACATATTCAAATGAAATCTCTTTAGCAAAATTGTTTTGTTCCCTTCACAGAAATCTTTGGCAACAGCATGTCTTCCTTAAAAAAAAAAAAGATAAATAAATCTGGGAGGTTACAGCATCTCATTAATCAGCCATCCCCGTGTTTACATGCTCAGGAGCTCTTCCCTCCTTGGGGAAAGGAAGGGGAAGGGAAGATTTCCTAATGATGGGCTGCAGGTTTTCCCTGTTTTTTCAGGTGGGTCCTGGTCTTGTGCTCAGCCTCAGCCCAGCCTCCCGTACCCGGAGTGATCCTGCACGTCACCTTCGTTCCATCTGGAGTTACAGACCCGGGAGGTGCTGCAAGGTGACACAGGCCATCCATAGAGTGCCCAGCACACTGTCAGCTCTCCATAACTTGTAATAATGAGTAGTATCTGGATGACCTCACTCGCTGGCTGCATGACACTGGGTGTAGTGGATGACTACACAGCAATCTATTAACCGAACAGAGCCATGTCTGTACCACACGTGGCACTTGAATGCTGACACCTTCTAGGAACAGACAATTGTCTCACACCTCATTTGCAAACTAAAGGAGATATGAAATGAATTAAACTTCCTGCAAACACTCAGGAGGTTTACAAAGAGTCCTATCTCTAGGTCTACTGTACTATTTGCATAAAAGAATTCGGTATCGATGTAATTATTAATGATAATTCTGAAGTAGTTGTGCTGCTGCAGGATTTTTCAGATTAGGAATGTAATGAATTAGTAATAAAATCCTAACACAAATTTATTCCTAAATGCAATTTCCTTTCTGGTTGTGAATCTCCTTGTATTTATTATAAAAGAGGTACTTGTTGAAATAGCTTTTCTCCGGCAGTGTGGTTTAAAGATGCGTGTCTTCCACAAAGTCCAATTTCTATTAGCAAACCACTTCAGGAAAAAAAAATAAATCTGCCTTTTCTTTAAGCAAAAGGAGGATTTGACTGATGGGTCCTTTCGTGCCTTAATGAGAAATGTCTTACAAACATCCACCCCTCCTGCAGCCTTACCCTACGTGCAGCAGAGAAGGGAGAAAACGATGAGAACCTGAGCTGCTCCTCTCCCTAACGAAGCCCATTACCTGCAGCAGGACCCAGCCTAATAACTGTGCCTAAGTGAGACACTTGGGCCCGTTTGCTCTCGACTGCACCTCTTTGCTGGCAGCCTTCGTGCTCCCGATGCAACTCCTCCACCTTCAGAACTGCCTGCGCTCAGCGCCCGACTCGGGACCGTCTACCTTCTCATTTGTTCCCTCTGCACGCCGCTAAGGTCTGCGTGACTCTCAGCACGCCTCCTCTGCAGCCCAGGGAGTCATTGGGAGAGATGAGGCCCAGATGTTGAAGAAACGTGGTAGCACTTCATGGATTCCAACTGGGACTGGATCAAAGACCGAGTTTTCACGTTTGTTGGGTACCATAAGGTAAGCGAGTTCATTTAGTTAAGCCGAGGTGGTGGCAGCTTTTAATTTAATTTCTTTTTATTATGATGATTTTTTTTTTTTCCAAGACCCATCTCTTGACATGATTTTCTCTTGAAATAATCTTGAAAGAACTTTCAACTAGCCTAGTGGCAAAGTAAGAAAACCTTCCATTTTCCCCTCTCCACAAGGCAGCTTCTGTGTCCAGGACACCAGTACAAATGCCAGTGCCAATTTAGCTCTTGCTGAGATGTTAATTTTGGTGAAAGATGTGGTTTTCCCAGGAAATGGTGAGGATTTGCCATCTGCTCTAGCGTGGGTTACAATTTTTTGTTGATGATTTAGACAATTTTTTAGAACCATAGATTCTTTTTGGTTGGAAAAGACATTTCAGATCATCTAGTCCAACGGTTAGCCCAGCACACCCAAGTCTGGCACTAAACCACGTCCCTCAGCACCACATCTCCACATACTTTGTCTCTTTTGATGTTCTGTAAAATTAGAAGTAGTAAAATTTAGTTAATCTGGTTGGTGCAGTAAAATCAGGATATTGTTTACATTCAAGCAGAGATTTGCTTCCTTATTTAATATCCAGAGGTGAATATACCTTCCTGGTTAGATGGTGAGATTTGTCTCCAAGCCCTAGTTTCCTATCTTTCCCATGGGTATGGTTATTCTGTACCCACCAGTCCTCCCCAGGAAGGGACCACCAAGCCCAACCCTTCCAGGGAAGCTGATGGAGCAGAAATTTTCCTGAATCTAAAAAAAAAAAATAACTTTCCCTTTGCTTTATATATCCAGTTTTGACACCTGGTGACAAAGTAAAGCGATACCCTGTGCCCCCCATGGCAGCAATCCACCCAATAACCCACCCTGGAAACTCTGCAGATGAACACGTTCTCATCTTCCCGCTGCGGCGAGGCTCGCACTTAAATGGGTGAAACATTGCTAAAATATTGATTACTTGGCAGGATAAAAATCCCAGAGGAAAAAGTACTTTTTGTCCTGGAACACTCCCAGGGAAATTTTGCACTGACAGGATTGTTTAATGATATTACCATGAAAAAAAAGAATTGATGTTTGCTGAAAATGAAGATATGCTCTTATACCATTCTCAACTTTGCCCTCCAGAGAACTAATTTACCAAGACATACTTTTTCTTGTATTTCAGACCACGGCAGCACACACTTTACATTAGATATCCTGATCTGTGTTAATGATGCTCTGGTGAAATTTTCATAGATTAATGTATTTTTCCTAGTGCTCCAATTTTCTGTTCGGATTTCATTAACATACTGAACGTGAACAGTAGTGGATTCCTGTTTGTTGCAAGCTGCTGGAAAAGTGGACTTGCTTTTTTAGTTATAGCCAGAAATGGGAGCTACTGGATGCGCTGCATCCCAAGCCCAGGTACAAGAGCTTGCTCTAACATAGGGCTGTATTTTAGCCCTCTAACTGAAAAGTTAATTGTCTTCCAAATTGTTTGCATGTGGGCAGAGCTGCAGGTCCACAGGCTTGGTTTACTTCCCTTTCAAGCTGAAGTGTGTGGAGAATCAAAATGTCCAAATTGTTTATTTCAGGTTCGAGGCTGTAAATGCTTTGTTACTACCACCAGTAGCCTTTGTGAAGGGAAGAGTCTTTAGAGCAGCTTTAATTTACACCGTGGAGAGCAGAAAAGCAAGTTCAAGTGGCTGATTTCATTCCAGCGATACATAACCGTTTGGAACTCTTTTGAACACTGTTCTTAAAAAGAGCAAAAAAAGAATCCTGCTTTTTCCCTTAGTGGGGGGAACGAGACACAGGTCTTCACCCATCATGAACCTCAGCGTAACACCCCGAGGGAGAGATCCTAGTTAGACCCAGCAGCCACTCCTAGACTTGCTTGAGTGAGTTCAGATTTAAGGTGTTGAACAGTTTAGGTCTGGAAAAAGAAGTTGTACTATCTGTTGTAGGAGCAAATAATTTTTATAAGATCCCTGAATTTTGCTTCACTGAAGTGTAGAAAATACTAAGGTAAGCTTGAATTTGCTTTATGAAGTGTTATAAGTGAAAATAAATAACTGGGGGAAATTGCTGTCATGTTTGGTTAATGCTTAGGTAAACCTGGGTCAAAAAGTACCCCTGCAGATACCCAGGATCTGAGTTTCAAGGAAGGGATGCACAATCACGTCAGCATAAAGACCATGATGAACAGCTGATGCAGAGCCCTGGGACAACTCCTGACTGCTCTGCAACCTTGGTTGACATTGTGGAGGAGACTGGTATTGCCCCAAAATGGAAGAAATAGGGAAAATTCCTCTATTATCCTGTGGAGGAGGAAGGGAAGGTCCTGCCACTCTGCAACCTTGGCTCTGGGATAACTGCTTCTAACTTTGCCAAGTCATTATTTAAGTTGAGCTCTGTGGGAAACCATGAAGGAGGGAAGTTATTCTTTGTACATTTGTATTTTGCTATCTCTTTTCTCAGATTTAAAATTCTCGGTGTGAAAAGTGCTGCAAGTTTAGAATTTAAAAAGACTTTTTTTGTTTGTTTTGTTTTAATATTGTACCGTTTGCATCATGGAAAACAGTTTCCAGCCTCCCCTGGCTTCCTGCCTTATTGAAGTGGTTTTGGTTCAGCTCTCCTCTCATGAGTTTTCATGGTAATCTCTCCAGCCGCCGAACCCAGCGATGCTTCAGCAGAGTCACAAGTAGGGCTGATTTAGGATCTGATGCCTCAATGTGCTGAACACTCTTGCATGTTCCTGAACATGCTTTTCTCTGTTCTCTTTCATGTGTTCTGTACCTCCTTGGATCAGACACCATGTGGCTCATCCACACTTGGTCTGTTTTGGAATTGAATCATGACCCTACAAATATTAAATCACCGTGTTCTGTAAGAACGATGTGAAACACTGGACCTTGTCTCCATCTTGATAGTTTGCAGATGTTGGGGTTGTCCTGAAGAAACACTCTTGACTCATCCTAAAAAATGTTTAACATCTGTGCAAGCACTTCAAAATGTGATATATATCAGGTAATTAGCACCACATGCCTCCCCCCCTCCCCGTCATATTTCTTGATGGATTTATTTTTGTTCGCTAAGGTAGCGTAAGAATGAAACTGGTTAGTGCCTGAAATGTTCTGCTTTTCAGCCCATATAATGCATTCTTACTTCTGCCTATTGCAAGCCTTCTCTGTTTATCCACGTGTTGTTTCACCTTTCGTTGTTCCACTCACAAAATAGCTCCATTATCTGTGCATTTGCCTGGTTGCTGTAATGAAGACAACTGGATTCAGAATAGTCTATTAAATGGTCTATTAAATAGTGCAGTTGCTGGAGGGACCCTGGTAATACGGTACGGAGGGCAGGGTAATAATGTTGAGATTCAGATGTTGCCTGGCTTTCCTTTCTACTACAGCTGTTTGAAACGTTTTCTTGAGGGTTTTCATAAATCTTTCTACTTCTCAGCTGGCCTGCTGCCAGGGTGGATCCACTTGCTTTCCTAGAACCTGAGATGCTCAGCAGATGAGGCAAGTTCTTTACTGTCAGAACTGTTAGTCCATCATCAGCTTTAAAGACTTCTGCCATGCAAGATGCAGACAAGACTCTGGCTGGACTGGCTACCTGGCCAAAGGTAAAATCATGGGTTTGATGAGAGGAGATGTAAATCTGGATTCAATTCAGTGAAGAAAGCTGTGTACGTACTTTTTCTGGTAGCCAAACTGGTCTAATGGTCTACTGACCTGGATCTGTGAATGCCTATGAGCAGCTATTCCTTCTGCTGTGGTTTCAACCAAATTGGATCTCCGTATAGCAAGTATAAAAGGAATATATATCAGGAATAAAAGCCTATTCAGACACCATCTCAGTGTTTCTAAGGTTTCATCTTCAAGCACAGAAATGATGCATTGTTTTATAAGGTCTTAATTGATGCATGGGCTTCATAAATGACTTCTCAAAGAAACCTGGGTTGAAGTAGAGTCTGAAAAGTATGTTCCTTGACTCCTAGTCTAATACTTGAAGATGAGGACTCAATTTCCTCTCAAGATCTTGATCCCAAAGGTATGAGAACGGTCCTGCTTGAGGTTATGGTTTAAGAATTTCTCTGGATGGGGGATGAATTCACTGCCTCACCATTTGTGGTGGGATTGCCTTTTAGACATCACTGCTCTTACATGACTTAAATAAAGCCTGTGGTCTACTGAAATATTTTTTGAAAGCTTTTTTTGGGTTTTTGTTTTATTTTGTTTTTCCCCACCCTCCCCACAAAGCAAATAGTTTTCCTTTTTCCTCTGTTCTTCAGTTTTTCTCCTCCTCCACAGAAATATTGCATTTACACTCTGATTTATGCATTATTACCCCAAATCTGCATCGTGATGTAACGCCATAGGAAGTCTGTGCCATGAAACATGTTTTTAGGACAAGGTCTCTCTCTTCATTGGAAAATGGACTTTTACTCTGATGGGGAGACCTTATTGCAGCCTTCCATTATCTGAAGGGGGTCTACAAGAAAGCTGGGGAGGGACTTTTTACAAGAGCTTGTAGTGACAGGACAAAAGGTAGTGTCTACAAACTGGAAGAGGGAAGATTTAGATTAGAAATTAGGAAGAAGTTCTTCACTCTGAGGGTGGTGAGACACTGGCACAGGTTTCCCAGGGAAGCTGTGGATGCTCCATCCCTGGATGTGTTCAAGGCCAGGCTGGATGGGGCTCTGAGCAACCTGCTCTAGTGGGAGGTGTCCCTGCCCACGGCAGGGGGGTTGGAACAAGATCATCTTTCAGGCTCCTTCCAACCCAAACCATTCTATGACTGATGGTGAACAGTATTAAATCCCAACACTCTTTCTCTTTTCAATTCCACTGCAGTAATAACTTTGCACTAAAACCACTTCAAATGAAATGACAATGGTGAAGGCAACTTTGTGTAATGTTGTTCTGCTGGTAAGAGGTTTTATTGGTGTGAATGTGCTTTACCTCACTAACAGCCAATTATTTTGTTCTCTGTTCTTTGAACCAAGCAGGAGAGAGTGCTTCTGCCTTGGTCATATTTTGATTCCTTCAAAGTATGATTGGAAACTGTCCTTCTGTCTTATGGTCCTTCTGGATTCATGGCTGCTCAGGAACCCACTGCACCCCCAGGGTAAGAATGCTTCCATCCCAATTTTGACTCTGTCCTCTCTGTGTGGGGAAGGGGAACAACAGGGGTGTTTGTGTTGTGCTTTTCCCATGGTTGGGTGGTTGGATAGCACTGATCACCTTTGCTGTCAGGTTTTTTTTTCCTGTACTCTTACATTCAAGAGATAAATTCATTCCAGGACAGACATGATATTTCTTTTCTAGATGAACTGCCTGTCAATGTTTGTACTCGTAGGTCTTGTTTCTGTGGTACTTCTTACCCAGGGACTCTGGTGGTGTTGGGCTGCTGGAAGAGCTGAGATCCTGTGGATGAGCATCTCCCACCCTCTACCTTTTTTTTATAGTCCAGATTCTTTCATTCATCATAATTTTACTTGTTATCTGAAAATCGGTGTACCTTTTAGAACTACTCTTTTGCTTTCTTCCCTTCTCACTTGCCCTAAGAAATTACTGGATGTTTCTCTGAGATTTTGGCTTTGAAACAGTACTGCAAAGAGTAAACAAACACGTAATTTGCTTTAGTACTTTTGCTGTGGCACCTCAGTATATTCCATTTATTCTGCAGGATCCACTTTTTTAGTACGTTCAAAACTTCCTGGCGAACTTTAAATTTGAACTGCTGCTGACTCTAGGGATCAGAGACCTTCACCAGCGTTATGTCTGTCCTGTCCTGGAATTGCATTAAGTTCCTAACAGAGATGTATCTTGAAAGCACATAAGCTCAAACCCAAAAATCTTGGAGTGGTGTCTTCAGAATTTGAGGTCAGTACTTTTTCTTGCTAACTGCATATAAACCCAACACAATCCATTCCACCCTAACGGTGTGGCTCATGGTGAGCATTGGTTGAAGCTGTGACATCATCCTTCTTCACTGCAAAGGTTGTCCAGGGCTGGCCCAGGCTGCCCAGGGCAGTGGTGGAGTCCCTTTGATCCCTGGAGGGGTTTCCAAGCCCCCCATGGAGCTGTGGTGCTGAGGGCCAGGGGTCAGTGGTGCCCTGGCAGTGCTGGGGGAAGGGTTGGACTCAATGATCTTAAAAGTCTCTTCCAACCAAAATGATTCCATGATTCCGACAGCAACTTTACAAGTGCGTATGTTGGGTATTGTACTTGCTAAAATCCAGTGTAGTCAGAGAAAGAAGTCACATGAATGAGTCAGGAATTGATTTTCTTCTGTGTTTATTATATGATGGGACTTAATTCTGAAGAAACGTTGGCTTTACTTCAGTTGGTTACCTGCAATTTGCTGGCAGTGTTGTTTTGGGTGGGAATCACATCCCCCTGTGTTATCAACCATGGATTTGAACCTCAGCTGCTCTGGATAGTTCCTGAGGTTCACTGGGTCTCTGTGATATTCTTTGGTGTGATTAGGTGCAGCTGATGCAACTATCAGAAAGGGTGGCTTTGGAAAGACTACTCAAGATGGTTTTGATAAATTCAAAGTTTGAGAGGTTTTTGCTTTCCATTAAAAAAACTCTAAAATAGTTCATATGTTGCAGGAGGAATTTCTTTATGTGGTTGAGAGATGGCAGATGGAAAAATAGGAATTTTACAGTTCCATGACACCCGGCGTGTTGTTCATGTTAATGTCCTGCTTCCCATCTTCAACAAATCCCTAAATTTAGACACGAGACAGCGGTCAGGCTACAATCTGGACCACAAACTGCTTTGGTGGTTGCTTTCCATTCTCCTGTCTCTGCGTGGCTACGTTGTCTGTGCATTTTCACTGCTCGTTTTTCCTGCCAGTTTGGAGATACAGGTGGAGTGCTGGACTTCCACTTCTGCTTTTCTGTGGCACTGTTGATGTTTTGAACCAGTGGTCTGCTGGTGGTGTCAGGATACTCCCATCTTCTTTGGTGTGCTGTTCAGGGATGGAGAGTGGATGTTCAGAGAACTTCTCTGGTGAGATGTCTGTTGTATGCCCCTCTCTGCCTACAGCAGAGGCTGTTGTTAGTTGTTCTAAGGCTTTCTTCACCAGCTGCTGTCGAGGACAAAGGCAGTGGACAAGCTCAGCATAACAGATGTTCTTGTTGCTTTTGCTGACATTCAAAATCCGCCTTTTCTGATGTAACAGATAATTTTTGTGTCAGCTGAAGAGATGAGATCCTTATTTCCCTGAACATCTCAAATGGATATGAAAGCAATATTTTGCTTTGTCTGATTTATGGGGGTGCGTTGCCATTGCCAGTAGATTATCTGGACTGATAATGGATTTTTAGTTGACGCTGCAGAGACTTGTTACAGATGTATGTTTCTTGCTCTTATCTTCCTCGGGAAGATTTGTACGTTCTGGCAGGCACAACAAGCTTGCTTTTTGAACTGGGAAGGGAACAGAAAGGGTTTATGCTACTGTTTGCATGAGCCATCAGATCTCTATCAGCTTTCCTTGGGCTGGCCACTTATGTAGGATTTTCTTCTCTCCTCCAGTCTCGGGGAGGGAACTTTTATTGCCATTACAGATCATGACTCTGGAGCACTCTCTTACTTTTCCCTTGCCTGCGTTGCATTTTTAGGTCATGTTTGGCATCAAACACTGGCTAAGAGACACGTTGTAGTTTGGTTTTATTTCTTTCTTTGTGCCAGCCTTTCATGCCAGAAGGATTTTTGGCTGCCCCCAAAGTCAGTGCAGGGGTATTCACCAAGAGAGCAGCAGACCCTGGCCAGGGCCCCCCCCCAGAGTTAGGTTGCTGTACCTCTTTCCACTTCTAAGAATTTCAAAGCAGTGAAATATGGTAGATTTAGATCCCAGAATTACCTTTTATATAATGCTGTACGACAGGAGCTGGTGATTGACTTTATGCATGTGCCAGCAGGATCTGACCATATGCAGTAAACCCCCATGTGTTGGGTGGCCCTGAGCAAAGCCACAGGCTGCTGTGTGGGCACCTGAACCTGTTCTTGTGTTAGCAGGGAGCAGGGGAGCTCGTGAAACCTAAAAGAATTCCCAGTGATTGGTTTTGCTATGGGCTTTGAGGTCTGCTCAGAGCAGAACTGGGTGCAATAGATTGTCACTGAATCAGCAAAGATTCACAAAGGACCTCATCCTGGGGATGCCTGAACAGCAAAATGCAACCCCAGGATCACGGAAATGATGTGAGGGCTGGAACCCCTCTGCTGGGAGGCCAGGCTAAGGGGGCTTAGGGTGTTCAGCCCGAAGAAGAGAAGGCTCCAGGAAGATGATCTTGGTGTCTTTTAGGACTTGAGGCGGCCTGTCAGAAAGATGGGGACAGACTTCTGAGCAAGGCCTGTTGGGACAGGACAGGGGGTGATGGTTTGAGACTAAGAGGGGGAGATTTAGACTGGAGAGGAGGAATAAAATTTTCACTCTGAAGGTGGTGATCCCCTGGCCCAGGCTGCCCAGAGAGGTGGTGGCTGCCCCATCCCTGTCCCCATTGCAGGGGAGGTGGCTGGGGCTCT
>JANHFX010002181.1:52288-64401 GCA_027560015.1 Chloroceryle amazona
CCCATTGCAGGGGAGGTGGCCGGGGCTCTGAGCACCCTGCTCTGGTTGCAGATGGCCCTGCTCCCTGCAGGGGGGTTTGAACTGGATGAGCTTTGGGAATCCCTTCCCACCCAAACCAGTCTGGGATTCTATGACATCATTATTTGAGTGGCCAAATAGGTAAGTTGATGAACGTCACTGCAGAAGGAGATGTCCCAGCTTGCAGAGACACAACAGCAGCGGTCGCAGATTTGGGCTGGGAGGTGGTGGTCCTTTCAGCCCTGCTTTGTGGGAGGGTGCAGCTTTCTGGGCCATCCACCCGATGGCAGCACCGCTATAGATGTCACACTGCACAGCCCTGCCTCTGCCACGGCCTTGCTCGCCAGCTAAATGAGCAGGAGGGTTTTCCACAATCCAAACATAATTCTGCTTCCCCCCCCCTCCCATTTTGTCCAACGCTTTTATTTAAATTCCTTGTTAAGATATATATTTAGTAAATAAATCTCGCAGTTAAGGCTTAGGGGAAAATGCTGCAGCACGTACAGAACAGACCCAAGAAATTCTCAGCATGTGGTCAA
This sequence comes from Chloroceryle amazona, assembly GCA_027560015.1. NCBI lineage: Eukaryota > Metazoa > Chordata > Aves > Coraciiformes > Cerylidae > Chloroceryle > Chloroceryle amazona. Next base: position 52,846 of record JANHFX010002181.1, read on the forward strand.
AATATCCATTTTCTGAGTGGATGAAAACTGGGGTTTGGAGTTTATACTTGTGCTATTGCAACTAAATTAAGTCATGAAAGAAGATAATACAATGTACCATCATTTGAAAGTAATTTAATCATGAAAACTAAAAATTTGGAAGCAAACAGATATTTTACTTAATAGAAACCATCTGCACTGTACAGTAGGCAAATTGTATAAAAATGAATAAAACTCTCTCTGGAGGAAAATGACTCAGGCACCAGCTTATATAATGAAGATGTATATGTGCCTTTTAGCATTTGCATTGTCTATTAGACTAGGTAAATCGCAGCACTAGTGTAAGTGAAACAGTTACAAATTTTATTACCATCATATGACTGATGACAAAGGCAGTAATAGAAGTAATGCCTATTAAGAGAGGGCTTGTTCCAGACCCTAAATAGCTTTGTGCTTTGGACTGGTCTGTGCAGCTAAAGCTTTATTTGAGCTGGGGGTCACTGGGACGTTTTAGTCGCTGCCGTTCCTGGGGAAGCCTTTTCCCTTGCTTGGGCTTTTCCCTGCTTGATTCCAACCCGACACGGAGGGAAAAACTCGTTTAGGATCGTCCAGAGAGGATTTCCTACCGGCCTTTTATTTGGCAGAGCCAGGCGGGTGATCTTTAAACCAGTTCTTTAAAACAGAACGTGTTTATTTGCCACAGAGATGCTTTTCCTCCTGGTCGCTGGCACGGCTCTTTTCCCCTGTTGTTGAAGAACAGCTTTCAGGACTTTTCAAAATATTTATTTGTTCACATTCAGCAGCTTTCCTAAATTAACACAAATAATATGAATTATTCAATTTCAGGGCCATAATAACCTACGTCTAGTCTGCTTTTAAAATGAAGTTTCTAAGAGCCACTTTCTGTTGCTGAGATTTAACCCTCGAAATAAACGTGCCCTGCGTTAAAAGCTTTGTACTATTTCTCCCAAATTCACAACAATATCTGGTGAGAAAACCAGGAATTTTCTGACACGACAATTATTTTCTTTACGACAAAAGAAAATCCCAACCTCCCGGTGACATTTGGGCTTATACTTTCTCAGCTGGCATTTTAAAGGATGGGTGTGTGAAGGAAATCTGTGTAATGTGAAAGCAGATTTATTTTTGGTTTAGGAAGAGTAAAGAGGAGAAAGCAGAATCGGTTTCCACTTGCATATTAAGCATATTTGGCGACGAGAACATTTCGCATTAACAAATATGTAAAGTAAAAATATGTCCCAAAAGATTAAGACTTCTGTGAATTTAAAACAAATTAGATGCAATTTTCTACCCTGATGTTCTCACTTTCTCTTTTGCTTGATGTTGTCACGATAATACGGGTCCACATGCCTCACCCACCCCGGCAAGGATCTGTGGAGCTGCTGTTTCACACACGGGAGCATAACCCCCCAACTAATATTTGGGGTAGAAGGATGCTCATTTTTTTCTGAGCATGGCTTTGGGTTGTTTTTTTGGTTGGGTCTTTTTTTTTTGTTTGTTTGTTTGTGTTTTTTTTGGTAAGAGTATCAACCTCCCAGTTTGAATTGAGAAGTTCTTCAAAAAAGCAGCACATCCTTGGGATGCAGAGGCTGATCTTTATCAGGGCATAATGGTTTCAAGGCAGGCAGGTTAAATTTGGGGCCTGAATTCTTTAATAATAGATATGTAAGGACAAGGTGACCCCTGGGGGCTTAATGCCACCCTCATCAAGACCACGTGAATCATTCCGTTGACTTCATAGACCTGGGTTAAAGTCTCTGACAAAAGCCCCCCAGATATTTTGCCCAGACCTACTGCACTGAGAAGGAATTGGGCCATCAGGTTGAGAGAAGGATCCAGTCCTGTGCCTTTAAATGGCTTGTTAAAAGCATTTCATTATTTAACATCAGCTACTTTAACCCAAAGGAAAATGTCTTTGCTTGCCCATAACCATTCAAATAGGAAGAAGAAAAAGAAATCCTTACCTGTTTTGTTTTGTTTTTCTTGTGAAAATGTAAATTGCTTTAGGAAGCCTCACTTTTTTCCATTTTTTACTGGAAAATGTATGGAATTCAGTTCCTTACAGACGTTTAACATTAGAAATAGGTTCTTTAGTTTATCTTAAGCCACAAGCACAAATAGCAGGTTTTTTTGTTTTTGTTTTTTTAATTTGGCATTTAAAAATCAAGTAAAACATGAAACTCTGAGATGCAAATAACCCTGGAGTCCAAAAGCACAAAGGAAATGGCTTTAGAATGAAGACATTTATTTTCTTCTTGCTTCCCTTTACCATGGTTTATTTAGTTTCATGTGATTTGTGCCAGAAAAAAAAAAAAAAGTGTGTTCTATAAACAAAAAAAGGGGAAAAGGTTAAACCAGTAATGAAGTGCAATGATAATAAAAAATGATGGTAAAACAAGATGATAAAAAAAGACAAGTGGAAGACTATTGTAAGTATGGGGTGGGTGAGTCAGCCAGACTCCAAAATAGAGTCATTAGGAAATGAAAGATAACTATGTTTAGGGGGGGAAGAAGAGGCTTCAGAACCATTCCTGTGTTTCCTGGATTTTTGGAAGCTGCTGGGCTTTGTGCTCACAAATCACTTGGGCATTTTGGAAGGTTTATCCTGTGCTTTGGCTGCTGCTGTTTGGCCCTTGGTCAGATTTTTTTTTGCCCACTACCAAATCCCACTGTCCCTCATATGTAGGATTTTCTGTAGGAATACCAAGAAAAAGGAGGAGTTGTCTGTTTTGGAAGTTCAGTATCTCCAGGTTGGGTGGCCAGGGTTTGAATCCTTCACCTGTGGCTTTTTGGGCACAGCATGTGGTAGCCCCAGCCAGGGACCACCCAACGACATGGGCATCTGGTCACCCAGGGAACAGGGGACTGTGAGGGGACCCCTGCCCAGCTCCATCCCAGGCCCCTGTAGCAGGGACACCAAATCCCATATCCACACGATGGCACTCTTAAGCTTTCAAACAATTTCATCTAACTCTTCACATTTAATGTGAAACCCAATTTTTTATTTATTTCTTTCCCCTCTGCCAAAAGCAAAGGAGGAGTTGGCAGGGAGGGGGACGCAGCACACAAAACTTGGAGTCCCCCTTAGAAATCCCAATGTCCCAGGTTGTCCCTAAGCCACCCTACTCCGTGACCTTGTGGGTTACACCCCAAGTGCCACCACCAGCACCGTGGGCTGGATCCGGCAACGATCAGGGCACCCAACTGCACTCCCCACCTCGCAGGGCTCAGTCCCTTCAGTGACTGAACAGCAACGGAGAGCAGCTAGAAAGACTATTTTAGATGGACCAAAATATCTGTTTAACAACAGCAAAAAAGCAAAGAGGCCCCAAACACTGCAGACCAAGAGCAAGCTCGTGTTTGGACATTTATGGGGGAAAAAGGTCATATTTTTTGTTTCACAGCTGCTTCTGCCCAGCCGAAGCTGTACACAAGTCAGGAGCGTGGGATGTTCTCTTGAACAGTTTTTGCTATTAAAGGTGTTTTAAAAGCAAGAATCCTTTGCTATCAAACTGGCAACTTCTAGGAGCGCTAAATTTAGTCCATATTAAAGAGCGTGTGGGAGGGGAAGAAAGCCAGGGGGTGGTGGGGTCTGATCCTGTCCTCCTCCGTGCAGTTATCCTGGAGGCTGCATCGCCCTGTCTGGGAGGTATGTGTGCGCCTGTCGGAAAAGTCAGCAAATCACTGCACACCAGCACAGCCATGGAAGCAATTTCTGCTCTTTTCCCTCCTCCTCCTGCCAGGTGGGTTTGGGTACTGTGGTCAAGGGTCTGGAAGGATTTTCCAGGTCTGCAGCCTCACGGTACACGGTGGTTGTGCAGGCAGCAGCTTGCCCTGGGTTTGTGTATAGGTTGCTGACCTGATATGTTTTCCCAGCAGGGGGAAAAAAAATAAGACCTTGCTTCTTTGTTCCCTTCTTCACCTGAAGGTACCATCTACCTATTGGATACAGAGCTTCAAACTTCCCCATCAGGTCTTGACCACTGGTGCTTGGTGCCACCATTCCTGCTAGGGCAGCATGTGCCAGCCCTTTTTCCAAGAGAAGAGAGTTTTACATCCCCGTTTCACTGAGGAAATTAAACAAAAAGGCCATGTCATCACCAGGCAGAGCAGCAGCTGACCCAGGAGTGAAGCTCTGAGGGTCTTCAGCACAGCCCCCATCTCAGCCATCCTCACATCAACCAGCTCCTGTAGTCGGGGTCGGGTTTAATCTTGCCAAGCTGTGCACAACCCCTTGATAAAAACCAAGCAGGAACAGGTCACTCTATCTCAAAATCAAGGGCAGCCACTGCACATGTGACGAGAAGGACAAATTTCTGGCCCCCTGCACACCAAAGGAGCCCTTGGTGGGAACGTCTCCCAGGTGCTGATGTAACACACATGGTAAAAGTAGCAGAGGAATGCTCATCCTAAAGGCACCAGTGTAATGTACAGCCTGGAGATACCAGTCAAATGGGCTTCCTAAAGGTACCAGCACTTTAGGAGAGGGACTGTTGCTGGGTTGGGATTGCAACAGGCAGAAGACTTGCTGAAGTGGCTGGTATATTGGTGAATATTGGAGTAGCTGGGCTGGGAATGGGAAGTGAGGTGGTTTGGGTCAGGGCAGGAGCCAGGAGAAATGGTTCCCTACCTGCCCTCGGTTTCTTATTGACTATTTTTCCTGCTCTCTGGGTGTCTGTGGGGTCCTGCTCTTATCACCCAGCACCCACTGGGGCACTTTGGAGAGTGTCTGGGGAAAAGGAGGTTTCAGAGCTGTGCTAGATCCCATCTTTGAAAACTGCCAAGCTGGGGTTAGAGGACGTTCTCAAGGGAGTGTCCAAAATCAACACGATTATCTTGATTATTAATATTTGCATTGGCAGAACTACTGTGGATTTGTGTGGAGAAACACAGTCCCTCCACTGCTTATTGCTGGAGCTCGTTGAGCAGCAGCTAATCCATCTACGGAGCGGATGGTCTTATTTTTTTTCCTTTATTTTACTTTTGCTTTTTCATAAATGTCAAAATAGTTGAATGTGCAATCTGTATTAGCAGCTGCATGACAGCACCTCTTTTTTTTTGGGTCAAGTCCTGACATTTGCCCCAAAGTGAGATAGAGTCAGCCTTGTGCTGATAGCCTGAAAAAAAATGGATCTTCAGAGGAAAAGGAGGACCTGTATTTTAGATGAATGTGGGAAATTTATGCCTGCACTCCTAGGCATCATAGCAGCTTCTCTATCTTTTCCATAAAATAACAGGCATTTTTTTTTCTGAAACTTACTCATGGGTTATTTTTCTAGTAGCACCCCCCCCTCAATCTTTCCAAAACATTCCCTGGCACTCCAGAGGTTAAAAATAATTCACTCACTGAATTCTTTAGCGCTTAATTAGACAAGAGATTATTTGTACAAAGCAGGAAACAATCGTTTGGGCAGAGTTCACTCACTTGATATGTTCAGCCTCTATTTTTTTTTTACTAAAGAAATTCTTTTGTTGTGATTTTGGAGCATGAGCAGGTCATGCTTCATCCCTGGCTCTTTATTTTCTTGTAAGTGTTATAGTGCATTTAATAGAAATAGGATGGAGAGACCTATGCTGAGGTTGAGGTATTGCTACAGATTGACTTTTCTACTTATATGTAAATAGTGGGTTAAGTCTGTTATTCATCAAACTCCATTTTTTTCATCACTAAATGCAACCTTACTAGAGTTTCTTGTTGATTGAAGGAAGAAATTGGGCTCTTTAGTAAATACGGAGTAAAAAGGCTCTGGCTTATTGCACCAAGCAATAGATAACGTGCATAAGAAGCTAGTGCAGTATCAATACCAAGTTATTTACAGTGCTTTTCTTTCTTAGCCAGGAAGGGGAATGCAGCAGGGACTCTTCACTGCCATTACAAGAGATCTCTCGAGGTCACCTGCGGTTTTGGTTACACGTACTGCTGGAATTTATTCCAGCGAATTTTGGCTTTCAGGAGCAAAAACTCGCAGGCAAATGTGAATTGTTTGGTCCCTACGTCAGCGCTCGCAATGCTTTCCCGGTCCCAGTTGCAGAGGGCAGTTCCTCCATTGGTTTTGGGGGGGCAGAACCCATCATTCCCTTCTAAAATGCAGAATGCTCAATGAATGGCAAAAAGTGCTTTTAAAAGGGGCTCGTGGAACACTTTGAAAATATTAATTAGTGTGTTGAAGCATTCTGCATAGCATATCATAGTAAAACTGCTCCAGGGGGTTGCTTGGAATGAATTATTAATATGAATCCCTCTCTCCCTTATGCTTCACACCCTGATTTTATGGGACTTGGCGTGGGTTGGGGTGTCTATTAGATTCACTTATTGCCTGTTTAGTGGGAGTACTTTGTAGACCGCATCAAAAGGTCACTTTTTTTTTTTTTTCCAGAATCCCAAATTGTAAGCAGTAAAAAAGACTAGATTCCCCCAAAATGTGAAAGGTGAGCAAAGAAAGAAAGAAACAAACTCAGCAGAAAGCCATGATTAAAATCATATCGTTGTTCTGCAGCAGAGAAGGGGAACACACCCGGGCTCCTCAGTCCCCATGGCACTGGGACCAAGCTCTTTTAGGTGCATTGCCACTGGGTTGTACTGGGATGCATGGTGCAGTCACATGCAAATCTCACCTACACGCTTGTCCAGACAACTCAGAGAAGTGCACTTGCACTAAACCAGCGTTGGAACATGTTCACGCTTCTTTCACACGCATTTCGATGCCTTGTACCACAAGGAGTGAATTCATTAAATTCACAGAGTACGATTCCTTTCCCCCTTTTGGCTTTACAATATCACAGAGCTGAACCTGTTAACCTAACGCTGGAAGAGAAAAGCTGTGCTTAAGAAAAAAAATTGTTTTTCAGCTCCTGAGGTCTGTTTTGATGAAGTCCCTTGTGTACAAATATAAATAAATCCATAAAGTAATTTGACTTTTAATTCATACTCGGATCGTGGAAATATTTGTATTTTCATGGCTGCTAGACTGAATTACAAAGGGGTTTGAGGGTCCACTTTTCAGTCTTAGAAGCAAAAGGAATAGGAAAGAGAGAGTTTACAGAATACCTAGAACACCATGAGTCTCAAAGGACTAAATATTGTGGTAAACCCCAACTCATTTTCTCTAGTCCATGAAAGCAGAGGGGGACTGAACTTTGGGCTTGACGTGCTCTGATGGCGTGTTCAGAGTTCCCGGTGCTTGCAGTAGGAGTTGGCTGGGAGTGCTGAGAATGAGGGGAACTGAATATCAGGCAGTTTTCCCATAATGTTCAATTAAAAAAAAAAAGAAAAAAAAAGGACATGAATAAGGAATTTATTTCTGCATCTGAAAATAGACACTTAAAAATAGATCATGTTTGAAAGTCTAAGAGGATGGGGTGTTTAGCCTTTCTCTGCAAGAAGCAAAAGACAAGAAGAAAGGGAAAGCTCCTCAAAACAGTGCTGGCATTTTGGAAGCATCAGGGTTTGAGTTTATTTATGGTGCTAAAAACTTTGGTTAGAGTCGTCGTTTTAAAAAGCAAATCACAGAGCGGTAAATGCCAAGGAGATTATTAATAATAGCTGCCTTTTTTTTTTTTTTTAATAAAAAAAGAAAAAGGTGAAAGCACATTATATTGGAGCCTAATAGATAGCATAAATCTGCACCATCTGCAGAAGTTTGACGGGGAGGATTTTACTCTGTTCCTCTACTTCCCCAGAGCTCTGCCGACGCGGGGGCTTAGCTGCAGTTCCTTGCTGATGACAGCTTGCTGCAATTATGACAGAAACTACTCATTAGCATCAGCCATTTCTTACTTTTAAGAAAACGAGCAGCTATTTCATGTCTGGGTTTTTTTATTATTCATATTTTTTCTTAAAAATGTGCTTTATTTTATTTAAAAAACAAAACAAAGCAAACAGTCCTAAGAACTAACTCTGGTTTAGGAGTTAAAGTGGTGATGGAATTTTCTGAGGAAAGGATCATCTTACGGTTTCTCAAGTTGTGTTATTGGCTCTATGTAACGTGTCTTTTTCCCTTCTTTTTTCCTTTATTTTTTTTTTTTCCTGTTCCAGAGGAGAAAGGTTGCCAACTGATTAATATTTTAAACATGTAGACAACCTGCAGACCTTGCTCTCAGCCTCAGATTTCTCCCTTATCCCTCCCCAAAAAAACGTTTTCATTGCTAAAAACTCATTGTTAGAATCTCATACTCCCAGGTGAAACATGATTATTTATTCCCTTTATTTCACCAAAATTAAGGACAAATAATAATAGTAAGAGTTCAGCAAACAGTTAAAACAATATCACATGTAATCTCTGTGGAGTTTGGTTAAGATTTTAGCTCCTCGCTTAAAATTATGTGGGTCAACCTTATGATGTGGGCAATGAATAGGAAAATATGCTGCATTTCAGGATCAGAATTTTATATGTCTTTAAAGAAAATGCTGGTAACACTCAGTGCAACGGAGTACAAGATGCCAATTTCAGTGTTTGTCCGTGCACAAGGTGCTGCAAAGCAAGTTGTAGCGTGCTGTTGTAGGCTCCTCTGGATAATTTATAGGGAATTGGTTTTATTTATTATTCAGATGAGGATTTCAGTATTTTGCACTCTCAGTTGAAAGGGTAAGCTGAGAAACTGAAAGGTTGCTGTGAGATAAGAGAGGTGAAGGAGCTGAGAAAGGAACTTTCAATGGCTCCTTCATCCCAGCCCCAAACCCATGATGGCTCTTTGTTGACCTCAGCCCTAGGTGTGATCTGGGTTGCGTGAGGGGCTGGTCGTGGTGTCTCTGAAGGCTGGTGCGATGGTGTAGGCTCATGTTATGTCCCCAGGCTGCATCCCTGAATGTCACGAGCCAGATTTAGCACCTGCTTATGTCGGTGCAAATCCAGAGTGCTCCATCAACACCAGAACAGCCACTCCGAAACTACGCCAGCAAAACTGGAAACAGTGGTGGTTAAACTGAAAGAAACATCTTGATATAGTTTTGCTCTTATTAATTCTGCATTACTACTCTCCATAGGGCCCATTTCTCCTCCCATCACGTTTATTTTGTCACTGGGGCTGCTTTTGACTTGTATCTACGTGACCATTGCACAAAACTTTGGACTACATTATATAAGCGATGGATTCAGCCTTTAATTTTGATCCTTCATTGTTATTTTCATTCCCTCCCTCTCATCCCAGGTTTCTTCTGAATTGTCTGTTAGACTCTGCTCTTGCATCTGTGAAATTCTTATAAGCAATATTTATATAGAGAGTACAACAGATATGGCAGATAGGATCATAGAATCATTCAGGTTGGAACAGACCCTTGGGATCATCAAGTCCAACCGTTAACCGTGCTCTACAAAGCTCAGTCCTAAACCATGTCCCTCAACACCACATCTAAGCCACCCTCAACACCACATTTAAATAAGTGCATCCATTTGTATGGGTGGCAGCAGCATAAATTCTGGTTTACAAATGAAAAGGAGATAGAGGATTTCTGCCTATTCAGAGCCCTACCAAAGAAACACTTGCACAAAACATTCATGAGGTACCTACAGAAAAGTCTTTGCTCTCCCAATGCATGCTGAGTAGATCTATGGTTCAGAAAAGGCAGGATGAGAGATGCTCTTAGTGATAAAGAGCAACACCCAAACGAATTAGAAAGTATTCAGAGCTATAAAAATGCATTTCTGGAAAAAAACAGTTCAGCATGTTAGACATTTTCCATTTCTTTTGGCTTCTCATGACTCTAATTCTGCCTTTTCTTCCTAGTCCTTGGTGATGTTCAGTATCCAGTTATCAACTTTACGCTGCCACTGAGAGCTGGGACCCATCGAAGTCATTCAACCTGGGCCTACCTGCAACTTTAATCTGTAAGCAAGCAGGATGCGTGTTCCTTTTAGTGGTAAAATCTGCATCTTAAATATTTGCAGAGATGCACGCATCTGTTGTAAAACCACAGATGTGCGTCTCTGCAGATATATATACTTCAGCGTGATATATTATGGTTTATAATTAAAATTTTATTGAATTTTAATATAAAAACAAATTCATACATTAAAAATTAAGTAGAGAACAAACATGTGTTGTATCAGGAGGATACAAGCTGCGGTACAGTAGGACAACAACATCTGACCCATAAAAACCGCCCTGCTTTAGTTCTGAAATACCTTTGTGGCTAGGAGATTAGTGGGATATAACATTGAGGTTCTAACTATTTGGAAAAATAATAATGCTGTTTTGTCACTTCCATTCATGAGTAAAGAAAGGGCTTTTGAAGTCTCTTTATTAAACGTTTCGAAAGCAAATGGATTTAGACAGAGCAAGCACGGGCTCCCAACAAGCAGAGTAAGTATTATTTATGTTACATCATTAATGTTTTTGAGCAGACTAAATGGTTTCTCGCAATGCCTGATGCCACACATTCATTCGGATGCTGGAGTTGCTTGAGCTTGAATCAAGAAATACTTCAGCCTTTGCTAGCTGTCCTTACCTTGCCCTCCAGGACATGAAGGTAAGAGGTAAGTGCTGATGGAACTTTCTCTTCTTAGGACACAGGATGAGTGTATCCTATGGTGCCCACTCTGAGAGGGGTCCAAAGTACTTTACCAAAGAGATTTAACAGTAATTGAATCGCTGTCACTTTTAGGGGCAAAATTGTAGTACAGATGGCCCACCCTAGGTCAGCAACAGTGATAGCCAGGTGCCTTCTCTCGACCAACTCGTGGGCATCATGTTAAATGCTCCTTTCATGGCAACTGTTCTCCTTGTGCAGCACCCCTAACAAAAAGCAAAGCACAGCACAGGTTGTATGCAAATACAGGAGAGAAAATAGTAGTGAAATATTTGAATGCTGTTACATAAAGAGGTGATGTGCCTTTGCCTTGAACGCTCTATTCATTTCCATTTCAAAAAAGGTACAGCTGAAGTATAAAAAGTTGATGGAAATGATTAGACAGAGGGCTAGGTTTGCACGTGACAAGAGCCTGTCAAGTCTGGAAGATGAATTTTGTGGCTAACAAGAATGAAAATGGTAAAGAGGTATCAAATAGTGAATAGTGCTCAGGAAATTGTTGAGGACACCTTTTTGCTCCCCTTTCTCCTGATACAAGAATACAGGAATGGCCAAAGGACGTGGCAGGGATGTCACCTCAGGCTGATGACTAGAGATGGACCTTTTGCAGATGTAGGATTCATTGCCACAATAGTTCAACAGGTTTGGAGGGTCACAGGTTTAAAAACTGAGCAGTTAGAGATTTGAATATTTGCATTGGATGAGGCAAAGCTAAGGGATGTGTAATCTCATTCTGCATTTGATGCTGGGAATGAGGGAAGTGTATCCCATGGTGGCATTGTCCCTTTGTGGTGTCTCTTGAACCTTTCCCAAGGCTTTTGGAAGTTGTTGCCAGAGCAGGGCATGCCTCCTACCACCAGCCCTCACCACTATCCTCAAAGGAGAAAACAAGCCCAACTTGAGAGTAAATGGCCTCAAGTTGTGCCAGGGGAGGTTTCAGTTGGCATAAAGAACAATTTCTTCCCCTTGAGGGTTGTCCAGGGCTGTCCCAGGCTGCCCAGGGCAGTGGTGGAGTCCCCGTGACCCCTGGA
>JANHFX010002182.1:0-10842 GCA_027560015.1 Chloroceryle amazona
CATCTTGCAGGTGTCAGAGCAGTTCAGCTACAGTTATAAATGCTAAGAATTCATGGAACAGTTTGAACATCAACTGTAACTAAAAGTTAGAATTTTAAAGTCAGAATATATTCAATTGATCAGATTGCTCTTATGAAAAAAAAAAAAAAAATCCAGAAAAAGAAAAGTCCTCAAGATGTCGTCTATGGTTCTTTGGTGGGAGCTGCTGTGTTTATTTGTTTGCATACATTTCTCTGTATGTGTGAATATGTGTATAAGGATGTGTGTATATATTTATACATATATGTGTGTCTATACACACGCATAAACATGCACCTATACAATATGGGTGTGCATGTAGGTACTTTGCTCATTAAAAGGAAAATATCCCTGAAATGACGCAAAAAAAAATTTACTGTTACTTTGATAGTAAGGTATGAATACAGTCCTGCTATGGTAGTAATTCAGTGACTATGATGCAAAATACTGCCAAATCAATGCTATCTCATTTCTAATATTGACGAGGAGGATCATCTTTTGCTTTAATGATCCTGGCTTAACCAAAGATATCCTCCAAAAGTTATGATCCTGTTAGAATTTCTCAGTTTTGTGTCACAGGAAAATTACTACTATGGCTCTCTATCCTCCTACAAACACTCAAAGAACACACTTGTACTTTTCTTAACCATTTAAAAAGAATTGCTTGATTACAAGTAAGAAATTTTAGTATTTTGCCAAGAAGAATAGAAAACCTCAATTTATAGTTTGGAAACTAAGTTTTTTCCTTGTTTATAGGGAGAACATCAGAGGCAACAGACTCAGTGTAATGAAAAAGCTTCCTTTATCTGGAAGGGAAATGAATTCATCTAGATCATAAGAAAAGTTGAACTGGATCAGACAAAGGTTCATGTAACATCATTAACTAAGCTGGTAAAAGTGGAGATACAGTGCTTTGCTGATTGTCATACTTGAACTCCATCTTTTCATTACTTACATTCTAACACTGATTGCTTTTGTTTCTGAAACTGACTCCAAAATGACAAAAATCTGAAAGGGGTATTTAACTTAAACTTTATTTTTTCCCCTTAGAAGTGTCAAGGTTTATAGTCAGGGCTCTCCATTAGACCTCTAATAGGTGCTTTCTCTTAACTCCTCTCCCTCCTCAAAGGGGAGGAGTAAGTGAATATGAGACAGAGACTAAGGGACTGGAAAACTAAGATAGCTTTAATGAAAATAATAATAATAAATGGAATATATACAAAGACAGTATTGAACCCAGTCCCCAGTGTTAATTATGTCACAATCAGCACTGATGCTGTGGAGCACACACTAGAGAAGTCCCAGAATGGGCTCAGCAGCTGATGGGAACTGGATTCAGGAGCACACACATTAGGATTGAAGGCAGAACAGAGAGAATCCTCCTTGGACACTGGTCATTGAAGAAGAGCTTCAAACCTCATGATCCTTCAGCTTTATACTGAATATGACGTATATGGGATGGAATCCCTGGGTTAGTTCAGGGTCACCTACCTTGTCTGCTCCTCCCCACAGGTGCAGCCTCTTACTTTTTGCATACGCACTTGTGGTTCACAAGACTGAGCAGTAACCTTGGTCTGCACAGCAGCAAGTATAAGCCAGAGCCTTTCTGCACACTCCAACCCTTGGTAGTTACTCTAACCAAGGAATGTTAACCACTGCTGGAAGCAGAGACTGCAAAAATCAGCTGTTAACATCAGACAGCGCAGGTAGTTAGAAGAGACTCAGCGGAAAGATAAAATCACCAAACAGAATTAATTCTGTTCTAACTCAAACCAGGAGAAAGTAGCTGAAATGTTGATCACCTGTATATCATGCCTGTACTCCACTACATTTTCATTAATGTATTAACTACAGACACAGACTGTGATACACTATGCTGCTGCACATAGTTAAGCAAAAGCTAAGACAAGCTATAAATAAAATAGCATTGGATAGATGTTCTTACTAACTAAAGCAAGTCTCTAGGCAAGTGAAATCTATTCAGCTGAAGGCTGACACACACTGAGGTGTATGTTAATGCCAACCTGTGACTTGTTACAAGCAGTGGCAAGACCATGCGTACTGGAACATTAGGCTTTGAATGCTCACATTAATATATATATATATATACATGTCTACACATTTTCTCATGTGGATTTTTTGCCTTACATTATTATTCATAAGGAGCTACATTTAAGCCAATATTTATGCAATGTTCTTTGTTGATGCAATTTTTAATGCTTTACCACCTCTGAGAGAAAAATTTATTGTGTTACAAGAGGAACTGTACAGATCTGTCTCTTTACAAAGGAAGTAATTCATGAAGCAGTAAGTGCTTCTCAAACAATGGATGGTAAATGATATATTCAATTAATTTAGAACAATTTCTGCAAAGGGATATCATGATTATCAAGAAAATCTATATCTGGATTTATAAGAATATCAAACCAAAAATGCAGGTTTAATGAAATAATACAAGTTTTATATTCATATACTACCTTAATCTGTAGGTTCCAATGATATTGTGATATTGCAAGTTTTATTCTTAGAGATTATGTACAGAAATAAAGATAGCACATGGGACCTCTGTGCAGATTTCTCAAAACAAATGAATCTTGGTGACAAGATATAACATCTGTGCATGCACTGTGATCAATCTCTTTTACTATTTATTTAGTAATAACTTGAAAGTTGTAAGAATCTAAAATATTCTTTAGATGATCATCTACTACAAAAAAAAAATGGTTGTATAGTGTGTCTTGTTTTTTATTTTTCTATGAGACTAATAGATCAATTTATGTGACAGTACAAGTAAAACTCTGTATTGCTTCATGTGTCTGATCAAAGATGCCAGAGAATTTGTTTAAAACTTGATTCTTTCAGAAATTCTGCAGCTGCTTTAGTTTGAAATGCCATATGCAATCAACAAAGCACATATTTTTCTATGAACTCAAGTTTCAGGTAATTATCTTCCAGCCCATTTTGAATAGTAAAGAGAAACCAATTTCTACGCTTGAAAAGAATTGATTTATGTTTTCAATTAAAAGTAATTATTTCAAACCAGCTATTATTCTGCAGCCTTTATGTATGTGTGTGCAAGCGTGTGTGTGTGTCTGGCACAAATGAACGGATCTTTAAATGTTGCATCTTTGGCAGTTTGAAATATTCTTCTCTTTCTAACTACAAGAACAATGTATTCTAGTAAATAAAATGACACTGAGCTTTACAGTGTGCAGGGTTTTTCTTGAAAAAATTGCTAATAACACATAGACAATCAGTTCAGTGAGAATTCATTAAATCAGATTTTTTTTTACTAAAAACAGATAAAATGGTCACTGTAAATGTCTGTGGCCCCGCAGCAAATCTTTCTAAGGTAAAGCATCCGTAAAGTTACTGAAAATGTTAATGATTTAGTACACATTACAAATACCTCCTATTCCTTTAAATTTCTTCTATTCCTTGACTTCTGGTCTGGGATCTATGGGGGTATGGAGTGAGTGAATTGATCTCTTGTCTGTTTCTATGGAAAACATAACAGAAATGTAGATTTCCTTAGAGTAAGAACCTGACAAATGCAAACAAATATTATAATCTTATACTCTGTTTTGCTATACATAATTAGAAGTCAGTACAACAGATGTAGTTCTTGTGGTTGTTGAGGTCTGAGGAGAGTGAAGTTTTGGCTGTCTTTAGTTTCTTGGTTTGTTTTTTTTTTGTTGTTGTTGTTGTTGGTTTTTTGTTTTATTTTGTTTTGTTTTTGTTTTTGTCCTACTTTTATGTTTTGTTGAGGTTTTTGTTTGTTTTTATAAAGGTTAGGATTATTAAGAAAAGTGAAAACAGTTTAAGGTTTACAGCATATCAAGACATGATTAAAACCTGAAGGTTTTTCAGCATTTTTCAAGAAAGGACAAAATGAAAGAGACAAAAATAGCTTTCTTCCCATTTCTCATTATACTAAATGGATGTATAGGACTACAATTACTTCTCTGGGAGATTTATTTTAAATGACACTAATTACTTTGTACTTGTAACATATATTTAGAATACTCTTGTCATACCCTGTGATGTGCTTTTCTTTCTTTATGTCCTGGTCTTGTTACACATCTGCTGAGTTGACTTTTATTCCTCAGAGATGGCAGTTCTCTGTCATCTGATCTCCTATGCTGCAGGCAGCAAAGAAAGGAAAACTTCAGTTTCAGTGTCTGGAGTGACAGAATTTAAATATAAGTAAAGAGCTAAGCAGTAACTTACCTCATTATAACGCCTGCTATAATACACAATGCGAACTGTATGTATTGACATTCATGATGTGTAGGCCTTCATACTTGAACAGCATTGTTCAACCAATATAGAAGTAGTTTAATAATAATGTGACCTAGATGATGACAAATAACTCTGGTATATAACATAATTCACATTTGAATTTATAACACCATTTAGTAAAAATTTTGTAGGGAAATCTGCAACTATAAAGCTATTACTATGACCAAGAAAAAAAGGAGCAAATATTAAAATAACATAGCAACTACTGAAACCTATGCCAACATACTGTTGTGCGGATGTCCTACTGTCAATGTCATGTCAAGTTAGTATGTAGAAACTCACACCAACTGTTTTGTTAATGTCACTTGTACTTTATTTTCTGCTAAAAAAGAATACTGTTTTTTAATAACTTATGCATTGTCTGCCCTGAGCCTAATATGGCTGAAAGACAGTGTTGATCAGATTAGTGTTTTCCCTTGGTTCAGTGTATTTTAAAATTACTGATGTGTTGACAATGCAATGACATAGCACATGATATAAACATACTGCTTGTTACTACAGTTTTGAACAGAAGGACTTGATTTTATAATGTTACCATGAGAGATAGGGTCTTCTTCCGATACGTATCAGTAAGGCTAAAAGCTTGTACAGTTCAATAGCAAAAAAATAATTTTCATTTTTAAACTGACATGTTTCTGGAGCAGAAAAGTTAAATTTAATAAAATTTTGTAAAATCTGTAGGACAGTGTCCTTTCCTTCAGATAGAAATACTTTTTTTAGAGTAGATTAAGTAGGACCATTCAGGTTCTTGTTAATTTCAAGAGTTTTTTATAAAAATGTATACCTATGTTTTACTAAAAATTCATTTTTCTCTAAACTTACTTTCATAAATCAGAATTGTATGAGATTTTTCTATCCATACTGAATTATTGAGAGAAAATATGCTTCCATGTGACTTCTTTTCTTGGTTTCCAAGGCAGACTGAATTGACCATTTATCTCAATTTAATTTTGTTTCTTTATTAACATTTGGAGATATGGAGTAGAAGAGTATTTATAGATAAGCCTGTGAAAGCATGTTTGGAAGTGATATCACCATCAGCTGAATATTTTGGATGGTGTTAAAATGAATTGGAACGTTTAATTTTTCTTCTTTCTTCAACCTTTTTGCACCAGCTTTTGTGAATTACATTTATTGTCCATTTATGCACAATGAACCTTTTTGAATAGCAATGCTAAATTATAATACTTGATATTTAAGTTTAGAATCTGCACTTCCATTTCTTTTTCCATATCTAATTAAAGGGCAATAACAGCCTCCTCATTACTAGCAAAACCTGACTATATGATTATATGGAAGATGAGTCAAGAATATGAATAAAATCAGTTCCATCCTTTTCTTTTTTTTGAAAGGCAGAGAAGAAAATATCTTTCATCTGTAGAAAACTGAAATATGTGATACATGTCCAGTCCATGGCTTGGTTTACAAAATAGGATTTATTTTTCTATAAGAAATACTGAAGTATGTAACATATCTCTTTCAGCAAGCTGGCAATTGTACAGAGAGCAATGGAGCAGGATCTACTCATGTATCTAGGCTGATAGAGCAGTTTAGCAGAGCGAGTATCTAATTCAGTAGCTGGAGGAAATGGTTTGAGCAGTGCTAAACCCCTTTCCCTCCTGTGCTGTTGGAAAAGATATTGCTACTTCTGTGTGGTCTTATACTTTGAAGAGAAGGATCAGAAGGTGAACTAGGGAATCCTGTATCTGACACTCTGATCCTCTTCTTCACTCTAGCATTATTAGAGTGAAATGAAGAGAAAGGACATCAGAAACTGCTTTACAGTGGATTTTTTTTTTAAGAACTGAGGGACTGAGACAGCCACTCTCCTTTTTCTTAGTCATAATGTTTTGTCTGCATTATCCCAAGATACTTTTCTTCCATCAATACAAGAAAACTTAATTATGGTAGAAAATAATAAACAGTGTACTTACATGCCAGAAATCTCAAAATTACCTCAGAAATGAGGTGTGCACTTCCTCTGCTAATTTTCAGAGTTTTGATTGAACTTTGTAAATACATCAGTTAAGAAGGCAAAAAAATAATTTCGGTATCTGTCACAATCTTGAAAATTTTCCTTAGAAATAATATCTAACCTTGATTTAAACACATACTTTACTAATGGATAGTTGTCAGGTTCTTAAAATTATATGCCTACACTAAAAGCTCATGGTTTTGTTCTAGTTCAACTTTAAATAGATTCTATTTTCAGACAAAAAAAACCCCAAACCAAAATACCAATCTGAAACAAAATAAAACAAAACAACCCCAAACAAACAAACAAAAAATCAGCAATATCAAAAAAACCACCAAAACAAACAAACAAAAAAAACCCAATAAACCACAACCAGCCAACAAAAAAGATCTTTCCATCCCATTGCTATCTTGGGGATTGAGATTCACTAAACTCCAAGGGGTGGAATGTGATGGTCCATTAAATCTCTAAAATGGAAGAAGGTTCAGGAGAGATAGGCAAGAGCAACGCACCTGTGAAGCTCAGGAAATAATGCAAAATGTGACCAAGCACACCCATTGCAGCAAAGCTGGCTTCATCTCAACAAAAAGGGACCAGAATGTAGCCCAACCAGCAAGGGAGGAGTAAACCCTTGACTCAGCCCAACATAGAATATAAAAACTAGACAACTAGCAAAAGAAATCTTGTGTAACATTAACATTATCATCAGATAAGTAAATCTGATACTAAAATTTAAACCCTTCATGCATGGAATATTTACAAGAACCTGGTCAGGGAGTACCGGCCTCAGGCAGGGATTTTTTACTATAGTGTTTTCCATTTCCCCTATGTCCATTCTGATGTTTTTCTGGGGTAGAATAATACTGTTTAGGAAATTATAGCTTCTTCACACTGAACAATGATCTGTTTGAATTAATTCTGGTTTCAAGGCTAAGTAGAAAATACTAATATATGCTACAAGTTAGTTCTGTTATTTTTATTTTTGTTTGTTTGTTTTTAGTAAATTATCTTGATCTGTTTATCCTTCTGATACCAGGAGATATGAAGATAATCCACTGCAACATACTGGCTAAAATGATTTAACTGGTAATATAAGGCAATGAAAATATTTACTACCACAATGAAATAATATTTTCATAATTTTTAATTTTAATGACACTCTGTAAATAATTGATCTTCCTGTAATTTTATTATTTCAAGTTAATCAAAATGCATGGAAGAAAACTATTTTACTTTTTTATCAAACACTGAATACCCTATTCCTTTGGCAAATTGAGTAGATCGTGGAAAGAGGTCTGTGGGACTTTCAGTTTATGAATGTAAGTCTAGGGGAATTACCAACAATATGAGACGATCTGTGTTCATTTTGCTTCTGAACTGAGAATTTTCCCTATAGTCTAAATGTAAATACGTACTATTGATTTCTACATTAAAAAAAATATCATGAGTTGATCAAAAATGTGTTTGTTCTACTTAGGAAATTTCATCTGTTTTTTGGACAGTTTCAAACATTTGTGGACTTTTTAAACGAAGTACATTTTTTCTAAAATCTGTTGCTGTGCTTGACGGTTTGTTTGTGTTCCCCTTTTATCATATACTTTTAATGTTTGTTATTCTGTTGAAGTCTCATTACATTCTATAAGCTGGTAATTAATTATGACCTTTAAAGGAAAATTAATGTAATTGGCAGGTGTGTTGTCTATAAAGATGGAGACAAAGAAAACCTCTTTAACGTTCATGGAAAGAAAGAATCAGGGAACAGTAGAGCTCAGTTCTGAGTATGAAAGAGGAGATTTGGGACTTCTTTTGTTTTTCTTGCTAGACTGCATCTAAGAAAGGACTGTTGGTGGGGGAGAAAGGGAGAAAGATTTGTGGGATATTCATCTTAAGGGTGGAAGTCTACAGGAACAGGATTCAAAAAGACAAGTTGTAGAATCCTGTCCTGAAGGAACAGACCAAACAGCTTTAAATCACATAGCTTTGTGATCCATTTTATAAACTGAAACAGCTAGAAGATACATAAATCTGAGATTGCTATGAATTTGAATAGGTTTTTGAAAATGCTACTGTGGAGTGTTTGTGGGCATACATGCAATTTCACATTTAAGATCACTTTAAAATAATCTAAATACTTACCTAAGAAAATGTGTGTTGTTTCTGACAAGGAGTAATATTTATTTCTTGTTTTGGTGGGTATCTTTAAAAACACTCTCAAAATTCAGATGTTGATTTAGTTTTGAGTCGTTATTTGTGTGAAAAATTTGCATTGCACTGAAAGATTCTGCTAGCTCTTGTTTTTATAAAAAGCCTTGGCTCAGCAGAAAACAAACTGGAGCTTCAACAATCTGAATTCTCCGGTTCTCATGACAAATGTTCAAAATATATTGACTGTGAATGTATCAATGCTAAGAATTGAAATTAGGGAAAATATTAACTGGACTCCAAAATGAATACAAATGTGTGTAGCGGAAGTGGTATTTTTACACACAGACACGCACACACTGATCACATGCATTTTTCCCTCACAACATTTTCTGATAGCCTGAACAATCCTGGATGGCCTTGAAAGACCAGTATGTAGACACTGAGGATGTTGCAGTACTTATCAGTACTCATTTTTTGACTATAATATTTTTTTCTTCTCTGTGTAAATGATACCTAAATAGAAATGCTGAGGAAAGAAGATGCAGGGAGAAAGCCAGAACAAATTACATCGATCCAGTCCAGTCTGCCCCAAGAGTGGAAATTGATTGAATTTTATTCTCAAAATGCAAATTTAATTTTATTAAATATGGCTTATTCTCATACATAAAGAGAATACTTGTTAATTTCTTGATAATTTTTGAAATATTACCATGAAATAATAGTATAAAAATCTTCACGTCTTCAGGCAAACAGTGCTGGATGTGCATTGCAGAACAGTTTATTTTTTACTACTTTTCCCATAATTTTGGGGTTGATAGATAGCATTTAGCAAAAATCTTCCTCCCGATGAACTTTTTCTGTAAATTTCTTAACAAGGTTGAAAGTCAAAATCCTTATTCCATTCAGAGGATGTCTAAGTTACATTGATTTGAATTTGATCTCTGTCACTTTTAGTAACAAGTCTGAACTGCAAATTCAGAATCTTTTTTAAGTTAAAACATCGTAGTTAACAATAAACCTTTTTTACTTTAATTTCTTCATTAGTTGCACTCATGCGAAATCATTAGGACATTGTGTTATTTTCCTATTTTCATTTTCTGTTAGATGATTTATGGCAGTGTTCAAAACTAATGGATTATTTTTATTTTTTTTTTTATCATGCACAACACAGAAAAAAATAATAATAATAAAAAAATACAGCTAATTCAATTTTAGCCATGCTGCCTCTTCCCTGACTCTAGGAGACAAAAGCAGTAAACTTGTATGTTTGATGGAAAGCTCAGTATATGTAACTGAATATGTAGATGGAGCACTTCCAAAAAGAAAGGTGGTCCTGTTTCTGCAAAGTGACACTTTCAACAAGTGCTACATTTAGCAATTATTGATTTTTTATGCACAGAACAAACAGTATTATGAGATTTTATGAAGGTATTACATCAGAAGATGCAAACTGTGGATTCTCTGTGCCTTAAAATGACCCATATATTTTGAGAATATACATTTTTATTTGTAGTCAGATGAAATAATACAATGTAATGTATCTGTCAACAACTTGTTTACATCAGTTGTAAAGCAGTATTTGCAAAGGACATCACATAACAAACCCACTGAGCTGTGTGGTTTTTATCTGAAATTGCTCCTAAGAGATGATCTGTTAGAAGCCAGATATTTTACACCTGGACTGTTCTACAATCTAAATGATCTTTCTGTTTAGTGTTCCAAATGCTGATTATGACCTGTAGACTCAGACAGTACCTAGCTCTAAGGGTGCTGGGTAGTCCTGTGCTTCCTTGGAGCGCTCCAGAGTTCAAAACTAACTCTATCTCATGCTCTGAAATACAGGAATCTGTGAAATTTTTGAATAAACAAATGTCATCAACAAGCTATTGTGAGCCTGATAGTGTGTTTCCTTTACGCTTCTGTGTTATTCCTGTGGAACTGTAGAAAGAAGTCTCTGAAAATAGTATACTGTTTTTTATTTCTTTTGAAAAATTTAGAGGTTCTAGACAATTTTTCTCCTGATACCTATACAAGAAAATCACTATTGTTTCTATTGCCATATGAATACTTTTTGACCATATGTGTGGATGTAGAACGAGGGTGTAAGAGGTCTGGACTTTTAATTTTCTTTTGCTTAAACAATATTCGAAATTAATACATTACTTCCAGTACCAGTCATGCTGTTGTGTTTTTAGAGCATATGGGACTATGTGAAAACCTTCAAATTCAGCTTTGTATTTTGGTGTAGGCTGGACAGAAAATCTGATATACTTCATTCCAACTCTAATTGTCAACTAACTGTTCAAAAAACAAATTTCTATATTTTGTTTAGTTTGTTTGTCTGTTTGTTTGTTTTTTGTTTGTTTGTTTTTTTAATATTGAGAATGGCTGTTACGGGGAAA
>JANHFX010002183.1:0-22276 GCA_027560015.1 Chloroceryle amazona
CTCTGCACTTATCCTTGTTAAACCTCATTAGGTTCTGCTCTGCCCAGCTCTCCAGTCTGTCCAAGTCTCGCTGGATGTCCGCATAACCTTCAGTCCAGGGAGACCGAAGGAGATAAGGTTCATCAAGCAGGACCTGCCTTTTGTAAACCCACGCTGACTGGGCCTGATCACCTGGTTGTCCTGTATGTGCTGTGTGATGCCACTCAAGATGATCTGCTCCATAACTTTCCTTGACACTGAGTTCAGACTGACAGGCCTGTAATTCCCCACATCCTCCTTCCATCCCTTCTTGTAGCTGGGTATCACATTTACTAGCCTCCAGTCAACTGGAACTTCCCCAGTTAGCCAGGACTGCTGAGAAATGATGGAAAGTGGTCTGGTGAGCACTTCCACCAGCTCCCTTAATACCCTTGGGTGGATCCTCTCCAGCCCCATATACTTGTGTGTGACTAAGTGGTATGGTAGGTCATTGACCATTTCCTCGTGGATTATGAGGGCTTCATTTAGCTCCCCATTCCTGTCTTCTGGCTGAGGGTACCAATCCCTCTCTCCTAATGTATCCAGACAACATATCCTGGTGTCACAATCCAGTATTCAGATATGTGGCCATTTTTTATGATATTGCAAGGGAAAAACAAAGATAACACGATAACAGGTGCACAAATAGGCACTGGGGATGGTGTGTGGTTTTAGGAGAGATTGAACAGAACCCCCTTGCTTTCTAACACTCCTCACCACAGTGGGAGGCTAGGTGTGGCTGGATTCTGCCTTCCCTCCCCCTGTTATAAGCCACACAGCAGCTGCACCCCTTCGTTGTCCGGCAGGACCTGTGAAAAGGTTTAAAGGTGATCCCAAATGGTGAAATTAAGATGCAAATGAGGTCAGATATCACATGCACAGACAAACTTTTGTTAGAGTAACACAACAAAGTCCCTAGAGTGGATAGGACAGGGAAGAAAACAGAGACAGAAAAGAAAGGAGAAAGCAGAAATGCAGAGGGCGGCAAGCGATAGGGTAGTTACCACCACAGTCTAGTGATGTCGTCGGTGTGGAAGTGCTTCTTTGCACCCATAGTGTCCCAGATTTTTATACAGTTCTTGCCTACTGCACCCCTGCTTTCCTTCCTGTACGGGTCAGAAACTCCTTCTATCTTTTCTGTGCTCCTCTGAGACAGGAGGGGGGGGATATAGTGTTTACTTCAGGGGAGGTTTGGTCCTAGGAGGCGGCTTGAGACTGGCACTCTTTATCTTTTCGTGCTAAGTTGGTGGTTTTCAAGGCCTGGTTATCACTGGACATTCTGCTGCCAGCGTCAGCTATAGAACTCAATTGTTTCCCATCTCAGCATGTCCCACACTAAACTCCCCAGTTCTCAGGTCGGGGTGTGTGTAAAACGGTTTGGTGGGTTGCCAAGACATCTCTTTAGTTTGTCCGCAAATCTTGTTTAACTCTTAGATGTCTCAAGACAGAGTGCCTAAGTACATCACTTATCTCTTGGATTGTTCAAGACAAGCACTAGACATCCTGAATATCACACCTAGGCATGAACATACTTATACGTGCTGCTCAGCTCCCTATGGCAGTGCCACATGTGTGGGAAGACAGTTGCACCTCTTGAGCAGTATTTGTCTGTCTGCATCTCTGCTTTTTTCTTTCCCCAGATCCCTTGAAGCTGGCCCAGCCCCAGAGAGTGCATTGGAGGAGGTTGGGATGGCTGAGATGGCAGCAATGAGAAAGCAGGTGAGATGGGAGTGAAAGGCTGTAAATGTTTCCTGGAAAAGCCATAGGGAGGGTGGATGAGGAGGCTCCAGGTGTCTGTTGCTTAGTCCTGATGGGCTGGTGTTGTTAAGCTAGTCCCAGCTGATGCTGCTAATGAAGAAGCAGGGCAGGATTTACATGTGTGTTGAACAATTAAGCTCCTACTCTCAGGAGCTGTAGGGCTACAGGTGACAGCCAGACCCCTCCATCTGCTGGCAGTGAAGGGCTCAGATGCTCTTTTGAGGGGATGCTTCTTTTCCTGAAGCATCTGCTCAGGAGCTGAGGTAGTGCTGCTAATTCTCCCCCACAAAGATAGCTGCTGCTCTAGAAAAGGAGGTTCTGTAGGAGACAGCAGTTCACATCCCTCCACCCTGTGCTGTCCCATGCCTGTGGGGTATAGCCGGTGTCCTGCATTTTGCTGCAGAGCTGACACTCCACTGCTTCCCTTGCAGTTGACAAGGATCTCGGCAAGGCTTCGTGTACTAGAGGAGCAGTGCAACACCTGGAGGCAGAAGGAGGCCCTGGTCTACTCTGTGATGATCTCCACCTGCCTCATCAACACATGGCTCTGGCTGAGGAGATGATTTACTGTGCCCCAACCTTCCCTGCCCAACCTGGGCAAGATGGGTGAGGGCAGGGAGAGAATTCTTGTTCATCTAGTGAACAGTAAAACTATGTGTTTCCTCTTAACTTCACCTGCTTTTTGCACTGTAGGCCCTTAAGAATCTGTGTCCTTTAGTCTTCACTTACAATGAAGGTGCCATCCCTCTCCCATGCTGTAGCATCAGAGGTGGGTGAGAGAAATGATGAAGCCAGACGTGCCACAGCAGCTGGAGACGTGTCAGTGTGAGGTGTGGTACAAGGAGTGTGGTCCAGCTGGCATAGTCCCAGCGCTGAGCTGGAGCTGCAAATGCTCTGTGTACACTAGCAACCACCTTGTATGTTTGATGGGGTCAGTGCTTGTGTAGAAAGTTGCTATGGAGAGATCAGGTCTCTTAAGAAATTGGTGTCTGATAGAGGAGGTGTCTGTCCTGCGCAACGCAGTGGGAGACGCTCCGACCCTTGAGCTGTCTGCTGGAAGAAATGTAAAACCAAGGTGTTGGGTGTTTGTGGACATGGGGTCCTGTTGCAGTCTTAGCCTGTGGTGGGTCCAGTCCCCTGACCATGTCCCAGATTGGATAACTCAGTTCTGACCACATAAAAGTCTTCATCCAGCTGCTGTGGTCTGTTCCTCATTGTCCACACCAAAAACTTGTGTAGAGTGGTTGAATGTTTTTGGATTGCTGGTGTTGGTTTTTTTTCTTCCTTGTGAAACTGCTTTTTGGTGGAGGTAGTACTGCCAATTCCCTATGCCATAGCCCCTGCTCTAGGAAGTATGGAGCTGAAGGAGCCAGGAGCTCCCACCCCTGCAGCCACTGCTGTGCCACCATCTCCTTTGCTCTCATCCTGCTGGAGGCAGTTCAGCAGCAGGTTTGCAAGTGTTCAGATCCAAAGTAGCTGTAAGAGGGAGCATCACTGAGGTCTGGGCTTGTCCAGGAGCTTGGCTCTTTCCCAGGTAGATTTAAATGATAAACCTCCCCATGGTGACTCTTTGGGTCATAAGACCTCATACCAACGGTGATAATGTCAGACAGGCCATGGTAAATTGCCCATTTGGGCAGCAGTAGATGTGTATTAAGTTGTAAATTCCAGAGGGCAGGATTGCTCCCAGCTCTGCTGCTGTAACTTTGGTGATGGTGCAAGAAGACAGGTAAGGGAAATTCTTGTGCCAGATGTTCTTTATCTGAGAACAAGCCCAGTTCAACAGCTTTGCTGTTTCTTTCCTTATGTGGGGTTTAGTAATGCCTGGATTTGAAGTGACTTCGAGATGCTTTTGCTGGTTCATGTAGCACATCTGCTGGAGTTGTGCTTGCAGGCTCTGGGGGCAGGTTTTAGCATGGCTTAACAGGACCTCTCTGTTCCACCTATAAGTAATCATAGCTGGGTCTGCAGGTTTTCCAGGTGTCCTAGTAGCTTATTTACAGACATGGATGCTTGGGTGTTTTCTGCTTGCAGCTGTATCAAACATCCATGGCTCTAAATCTGGCAGCTGGACATTGACTAATAAATAACTGTCGCACAGATAATTGCAGGTCTGAACCTGTGCCTGATAGCTGAGCTGAGGAGAGCACTGAGATTTATTGCAGATGAGAGCCAGGATGGTGTTGTGGGTTTGGTGTACTGTGGCAGGGTGTATGTAAGGGATGGGAGCACTGGTTCAGGCATGGTTCGTATGGCTTGTGATGGAGGGCTGTGGTTAGGGTCACCAGGGGGCCTTACACAACGGGTCTGTATAAGAAGGCCGCTGCTGTGTGACTCATGCCAGAAAAGTAGGTGAATTGTTCGGCTGGTTTCTCTGCTGTGAGAGGTGCAAATGTGTTTTGGAGGAAGCTTGTGGTTTGGTAAGCTGTATTTTAGAGTGAGAAAGGATGACCCTGCTGGGGACACACCACCTTCAAAATGTGGATTTGAAGATGTTTGGAGGAAAGTTGGTCAAACTGTATGTGTTCTCGAAGCCTAATTGCTGCCAGGTTGTAGGGAATACAATATGACTTTTACATAGGGTAATCCTGGAATAAATCTGGCAACACCACCCCATAAAAAGCATTCTTAATAAACTTGATGTATTCTGAATATGTTTCTTCTATCAACCATGGAGACTGATCCTGGTACCCCAGTGCATGGGAACAGGTAAGGTTTACTCCTTTGTCAGCAAGACTCTGACTTGGTACTGGATGTCTCAGCCACACATGCTTATCTAATCAGACCGCTGGATTTCTGACATCTCAAGAGCCTCAGGCCATTTGGCCTGCTGGTGTAAAACATGCATGCCAGCCACACTGGCTGGGGGGAAGATCTGGAGGAGGAGAGTTTCTGGTTAATGACATCCCTGTTGAAGTGTGATGCTTTTATTTATTTCCCTTCTCTTCCCTGCCTCCTCTTCCTGGCTCTCTGTTGTCTCAGGGCAGCAAATGTGGCAGGACTGGATGTCACTGCCACAAGTGTCTTGTGCAATATGGTGCAAGGAACCAGCTCCTGAAATTCCCATGTTGCTTTTGAAGGCTGCTGCAGGCAGAAAGCAAAAGGATAGGTGGAACGGGGGGGACATGTGACACTGCCAGTGCTCCTGGTCTGCAATCTGTCCCCAGTGCTGGGGTCTGTGGCAGGGGGACAAGAACAGTGTGATGTGTCCCTTGCTGCTTGGTGCTCACCCCAGAATTATCAATGCTGCCAGCAGCCCTGGCCATGGCTGCAAAAATTCCATTTCTTCCTTTGGACTCTCTGCTGTCCGAGTTTTCAGTGAGATCAGAACAAGTGGAATTTAAGGCTTTGGAAAAAGAAAGAAAAAGGTAAATCTTTGATAGTGAAAGTACTTCTGGTTCTGGTGCTTTCAGATCAGCCTTGTACACAGTGCAGGACTCCATACACATGGCAGGGACTGATCCAGCATCAGCTACTGCCAAGTCGCTAGATGCTGAAAGAAGGGCATGAAATTTAACCTCTTCCTTATTGGCTTGGGGATGCAAATTTTTATCTAACTGGTTATTAGAATGGCTTTGTGAAGAAAATTATGAGGGCAGAAATTGGTGAAAGACACATTTCATGATTACCTTTAAACTCTTCACCTTGCCTTGCTGGGACTCCAGATCAGCCCATTTGGTCTGCTTTCTGAGTGCAAAAAGAGGTAACTGGATGGGAAGGTGTTAAAATGTGGCTACTTCTTCAAATTTTCCATCATAACAGTAGCTGTGGCACAGCCTGTGGAGCAGGGAAAAAGTAACCAGCTTTGTTTTTCCTTATGGCAGATGGCTGGGATGGGAGCAGAAGCAGGTGGCCCAGAAGACAATCCTGGTGCTTTGACTCATGCAGCAAGACCTGAGCTCAGCAGGGGGTCTGCTGGCTGTGCTTGTCCCTGGGTGGGCAATGACCCTTGTCCCTGGGTGGGCAATGACCCTTGTCCCTGGGTGGGCAATGACCCTTGCCCAATGTTTGCTGGGGATCCAGGAGTCTCTGGAACCAGAGCTGCTCAGGTCAGCTACAGTCATCAGCTGGACTTTGTCCAGGAAGATGTCTGGGATCCCTCCAGCCACTGAAGAGGTGACAGGGGGAGAAGGGGAAGTGTGTGTAGGGAAATGGAGCTTCCCCGAGCAGCATGTTTCCCTCCTCCCCTTTTCATCTCCCAGACACAAAGCTGGCCGCTATTAACTCCTCTGAAGTGCACCTTGTTGCTCAGGGTGTTGAGGATGCTCAGGGGATGGGCATGCTGTAGTGATGAGATACATGCACGCCCATGTGCGCATCCTCCCTGTGAACTGCAGAGGCCCTTCTGCCACTGCCAGGGTGCTGCCTCACCTGTTTCTTTGCTTGGGCAGAGGAGAAGCACAGGAGTGCAGGCAGCTTCACATGTGCTGGCTTTGCTTTCCAGCTCAACACATGCTCTAAAAGCCTGAGTGCTCTGGAAACAGCCTTGGAGTCTCCCAGGAGAGGGATGTTCCCAGGCCACCTGTGCTAGCCTGCATTAGGCAGCAGCCAAGTGTTGAAGGCTTCGGGGGACACGAGGGTTGTAAGTGGACATTGCTGGCTTCTCAGCAATGGCTCTGCTACCCTGGGGAAATGGCTCCCCTGGGTGTGTCTGACTTCCCCTGTGCATGCAGTGTGGATGTAGTCTTTGTGCATGTTGGTAGAAGTGTACAAAGCGTTGCCTTCCTCCAAGCATAGCCTCAGCCGTGGGCTGCATTGTGTGAGAGCACAAATGTGTTGTCTTCAGAAACCTGCCTCATCTGTGCATTGCAGGTACTGTACTGTTTTCTGGGGGAGTGGGCAGGGCTGCCAAGGTGGGAAAACATGGTCTAGGTAGGGCTGAGCAATGCCTGTGTGCCTTTGCTTTCCATGCATGTGCAAATCTGTATTTCTGTGAGGTGCTTTTGCATGGGTGCAGCAGAATAGTTAAGGCTGCATGTGATGCTGGAGCTGGGCAAGCCCTGTGGGCATCTCTTGCCCATGGGGCAAGAGATAAACAACCCCAGACAAACAAACCCCATTGAAATCCCACACTTAACAGCTCCACAGCAGTATCTGCATATTAATGTAGGATCTTCTTTGCTGACTTCTGAAACCAGATTGTTTCTTCTCCTGCCAGCTCACGTATTCTTTCTTCTTGCTTCTCCCATCAAGAACCTCATCAAGGCTCTTTTTAAATAGCAAACCTTAATTTCCAGCATAGGGGAGATTTCTGTGGTGATGAGAGGTGGGGCTTGCTGGGCAGACCACCGGCAGGTTGTAGTGCCCTGGGGAAGGAGGGCGGTTGACTGGGCACAAACACCTTTGTATGCATAAAGTCTATCTTGTGCATGACAGCATCTCCTGGACAGGAATGGCCTTGCACTTACATCCCTTACGAGACTATTTCCTTGTACTTGGGTAGGCAGTGGTGTTGAGAGCTTGCTGGGGATGCTGTTGCCCCAGCAATGGCTGAGAAGCTTGAATGACAAGGAGAGCATCTTTCACAGATGTGGGATCTCTTGGTAGGGGTGTGAAATGCTCTGCAGGACATTTACTGCAGCATCAGCTATGGCTGGTGGTGGAAAATATGGGGTGGGCACATCCCTTGGGATTTGACCCTCTCTTCCCTTGCTGTGCTGTATCACTGTGTTGAAACTACGTGATGTATCCTGTATGACTCTTCTTGTGGCTGTTTTCTGCTCTTTCCAGGTCTCTGGAGCAGTGTGTGTACCTGTAGTCTCCTCACACAAAAGATGGCAGCCAAGAGTAATGGTCTGCACAGCTCACCAGCCAACCACCACCCCTGCTCATCTGCCCAAGCTCAAGTGGAGAGTGATGCAGAGGTTATGAGGCTCAGCACCAGGAGGTCAGGCTGGTTCCTCGTTTGGTTTAGGGAAGCAGTGGGGGAGCAGGGGAGGGGAAGGCCAGCTCAGTGTGTCTGCTGAGAGCTGGTGTGGCAGAGCTGTGAGGCCAAATCCCAGATGTCTGCTTCCTCCAGTTCACCTGTCTGTGAGTGGCTGTGACTCCCCTTTTCCCCACTGCAGGACCTATGCAACCTGGGACGACACCTCCTCAGAGCTGTGGAGAGGAGTTCCCCCAGATGGAGAGGAGCAGCCTGCTGCCTCTGCTTTCCAAGGCAGACGAACCTTGGCCAGGTACTTACATGTGCCATGTGCTTCTGTCCTGGGGTAAGCCTGAGCCTTTTGTGCCAGGCTTTGACACTGGGGACTTGCCTGGGGTCAGAATCCCCTTCAGTTGTACGACATCCAAGTGTTGCAGGGACTAGTGTCTGTGAATGCTGCTCTGTGTGCCCCAGGACCCATGGAGAGAGCTGTGG
Source organism: Chloroceryle amazona (assembly GCA_027560015.1). NCBI lineage: Eukaryota > Metazoa > Chordata > Aves > Coraciiformes > Cerylidae > Chloroceryle > Chloroceryle amazona. The sequence continues at coordinate 8,135 of JANHFX010002183.1, forward strand.
GAGGGGACAGCTCCATTACCTCTGGGGGCCCTGGGAGGTTTCAGGGTCTTCATTCCCTTGCAGGCAGCCTCACTCTGCCTCAGTCATCCACACATTCTTCATGTCCCTATGGGAATGGCAGCAGGACTGATGAAGGAGCTGTGAGACTCTGCCAGGGTGGGCTGTCTTGCTCACACAGCCTTGGTCCCACACCATCACTACAAGGGGGGAAAAAAGAAGTATTTGGGCTTGAGAGGGAGCTGTGAGAGTTTTCTTCTCAGCTATAGTACCCCCGATTGCTCTCAAGTGTTTGCTTTATCCTTGCTCTGCAGATATTTCCTGACTCTGCCTCTCTCCCTTACCCAGGATAGTCCGGCTGGTGCTTCTGCTGAGGGACTGGGCCGGCAAGAGCTTGCACGAGGAGCAGCAAAGGCCAGACCCCTTCCTTGAGCGTTTCCAGGGCCCTGAGCTCCAGACAGTGGCATCAGGTGTTGGCAACAATCTAGAGGACGAGGAAACTGAGGAGGAAAACAAAAAGTAGGCTCCCTTTTCTGTGCCCCAGCCATCCTTGTCTGGAGATGAGCTGTGCACAGTGCTTGGGGGCTTCTAGCAGCAATGGTTCGTGGGGGTGGATGGGCTTGGGGAGGGGGGAGGTAGGACGTAGTGGTGGGAAGGATCCTCCCTGCCCTCTTCAGCAAAGCCAGGCTGTTTTGCAGACACACAGAGATGTAACTTCAGCTTGTGCATATGAGGAGTTGTGGACAAGCCAAGGGATGTGGGAGTCTCCACCCAGCACAATGCATGGGATTTGCCAGTCTCATTCATCATCTGCATGATGAACAGATTTGAAGGGAGCTAGTTTGCTGCCCATGCGCCCCCCAGGAACAGACACTGTGATGGCAGCTTTCTCAAAAAGCTCTTTTAAATTCAGCCCATACTCCTGGTGAAAAGCAATAATGTGGGTTTTCTTCTGTTGGCTAATTAAAGGGCAAAGCTCATGGACTACTCTGGACCATATAATTATATGTGGTAATTAAAATACCAAGAAGTATTTGGCTTGTATAGGAGAAAAATATCTAAGCATTGTATCTGGGTCTTTACTAGTCATGGAAAAAAACATTCGGCCCTGTGAGGTAAAGGAGAGCTTGCTAGTTATCAGTGGGAGATGAACTGTGCTGTGAAAGGGCTGCTCAGTGCTAGTGTGCTCCTTGGGACACAGTGGTAACTTCTGCTATTTTCTAGGTCCTCAGCTCCACAGGTAAGAAGATCTCCAAGTCTGGTAACTGCAAACATGATCTGCTGTTCATGGCCATGGAAGCCTCCACAGTTGCAGGCTTGAGTGCAAAGCCTTCAGGAGGAGGCAGATGATTATTTCCTCTTCCTGAGCTAACCCAGAGCCCTGTTTTTCCAGCCCTGGCCCTGCTATTAGTGTAATGTCAGTGACTCTGGCCACCTGATGTGGACAGCACTGGTGATTTAAAGCTGAAAGTGGGGTTATTGAGGTTATTAGTGCTTGTGAGTGGTACAACAGTACTGTTTGGTTGCAGGTGAGTCAGTGCTTCCCATGTGTTGGCACTATATGTTCCAGAAAGCAGAGTCCCTTTCTGAAAAAACATTTAAGTCTCACTTTCTGAGAAAAAGATAACCACTTTTAATGGGGGGTTGGACCATCTGTTTGTCTGTGGCTGTATTCAGAGCAAATATGAAGGACTGCTGCTGGCTTTGTGCTGTCAGTCCCCACACTCTGGGCACTGCAAGTGCCACTGACTGTGCTGATGGGGAAGAAGAGCTCAAGCCAGAGGTTTTGCTTTTGAATTTGTCAGAAGGAGTTGGTTAGGCATGGGTGATCTGTTGACAAGTGGGTTGTTGTTTTTCAGCACTCAAGCCGCATCTTTGTTAGAGCCATTCTAGTGCAAGGGATGAAGGATGGTTCCTTCCAACCCTATTTTCTGTGTTTAGCTTTTCATTCATACATTTCCAGCTCTGGGCTTCTCTCTACTTCCAGGAAGAAATGGCAGATCTTTGTGGTGGACCCTGAAGGGGACTGGTATTACCGTTGGCTGGCTGTCATTGCAGTTCCTGTCCTCTATAACTGGTGCTTGCTTATAGCCAGGTGAGCTGGGAGATTGTAGAATCCATGTGTCCTCTTGTCCTGTTCACTTGATTGTTGTGGCTTAGTCAGGATCAGACAACTTTGACTGGTGCTGCTGGGGTTAGGGGGAACTGAAAGGAAAGGGATCCTGTGCTATCACTGTGACTTCTGTTGTGCAAAGGCAGAACATTCATCTTCTGTCCCCAGATCGAATGGGCCATGATTTCAGGGTAAAGCTGTGAGGTGCATTTGGGAGGGCTTTTCAAGACATTGCTTTACCTATGTCAAGGAAGGGCAGTTTTTTTAGAGAAGGGGGTTTTAATTTCTAGGAGAAGATGGGTGAGTGGCCAAGCTCTGTTGCAGTTAGGAGCTTCAGAATCAGCCTATATTCAGCTGTAATGGTTGGAGATGATCTGAAGATTTGTTGGTCTCACCACCCTATTTTATGACCTTCCTTCAGGGCTTGCTTCAGTGACCTGCAAAAGAGGTATGTTGTCTTCTGGATAGTGTTAGACTACATCTCGGACTCTATCTACATGGGGGACATGGTGATTCACCTGTGCACAGGTAAGCAGAAGCAGTACCCTGGCTTGGCTTTAATCCTATAAAAGTGGAGATGAACTGCAAGGGAGAGGCCTAATCTACAGCTTCATTAGAAGGAGAGTTTTGTCTACCTTGGCACTTCCTAGTACAAAGCAGTCTCCAGAGAAAGAATCCAATTAAAAGATCTGAGAAATGGAGTAGTTTCAGAATGAAAGATTTATCATCCCAGCTTTCAACTTTATATTTGAATAATGGTACAAAATTACCTGCATTACTATTAGTATTCAGGCATAGTTGAAGGTCTGTAGTTTTGATTTTGCATCAGTTCAGCTAACAAATTATCTGCATGGAAAGATGGTAGAAAATGTTTTTGGAACGTAACAGGTGACTGAATGTTTTCTGTTGGAACTGCAATAATTCATGATCTGGAGGATGGAAAACTTTTGTCCCTATTTCTTTGTGACAACAGACTAAATCCCTAAGTGTTGTCTTTAGGTGGCTTTTGCCAGATGAAGGGCTTGAGTGATAACAAAAGCTGAGTAGACCAGGTGGAACTGGTAATAGCTGTATGACCCTGTGCACACATGTATGTGGCATACCATAAAATGTTTATCAGAAGTACTTAGATAGCCTAAAGAAGAATTGAACATAAGCCAAGATAATTCTATCATTTGTTTCTCTGTTAGGTTTCTTGGAGCAGGGCCTCCTGGTTAAGGACCTGCAGAAGTTACAGGATAACTACATCCACACCTTACAGTTCAAGCTGGATGCTCTCTCCATCCTGCCCACAGACCTGGCATACTTTGCTGTGGGATTGCACCATCCTGAATTGCGTTTCAACAGGCTGCTGCACTTTTCCCGCATGTTTGAATTCTTTGATAGGACTGAGACCAGAATTAGCCACCCCAACTTCTTCCGCATCAGCAACTTGGTTCTTTACATCCTGGTCATCATCCACTGGAATGCATGCATATATTATGCCATCTCCAAAGCCATAGGCTTTGGAGAGGACACCTGGGTCTATCCCAACATCACAGACCCTGAATATGGGTATCTGGCCCGGGAGTATGTCTACTGTCTCTACTGGTCTACGTTGACTTTGACTACCATCGGAGAGACCCCTCCCCCTGTGAGGGATGAAGAGTACCTCTTTGTGGTATTTGATTTTCTCATTGGTGTCCTTATCTTTGCCACCATTGTGGGGAATGTGGGATCCATGATATCTAACATGAATGCTACAAGGGCAGAGTTCCAGGCAAAAATTGATGCCATCAAACACTACATGCAGTTCCGCAAGGTGAGCAAAGATATGGAAACCAAAGTCATTAAGTGGTTTGACTACCTTTGGACCAACAAGAAGACAGTAGATGAACGGGAAGTCCTCAAAAACCTCCCTGATAAGTTAAGGGCAGAGATTGCTATCAATGTTCACCTGGAGACACTGAAGAAGGTGAGGATTTTTCAGGATTGTGAGGCAGGTCTACTGGTGGAGCTGGTGCTGAAGCTTCGCCTTCAGGTATTCAGCCCAGGGGATTACATTTGTAGGAAAGGAGACATTGGGAAAGAGATGTACATCATCAAGGAGGGGAAGCTGGCCGTGGTGGCAGATGATGGAACAACACAGTATGCTTTGCTCACTGCAGGAGGCTGCTTTGGTGAGATCAGCATCCTCAACATTAAAGGGAGCAAAATGGGCAATAGGCGCACAGCCAATATCTGTAGTTTGGGCTACTCTGATCTGTTCTGCCTGTCAAAGGAAGATCTTATGGAAGCAGTCACAGAGTATCCTGATGCCAAAAAGGTCTTGGAGGAGCGTGGCCGGGAGATCCTGATCAAGGAAGGTCTGATGGATGAGTCAGCTGCAGAGGCAAGCACAGAAGGGAAGAGTGTGGAGGAGAAGCTGGACAGACTGGCCTTGAACCTGGACACACTGCACACACGCTTTGGTCACCTCCTGACAGAGTATAATGATGTCCAGATGAAGCTCAAGCAGCGCATCACTTTTCTGGAGTCCAAGATGAGGCATCAGGATCTGGAGGACTTTTCTGATAACTCAGACAGTCTGCTTGAGGATGAGGAGAAAGCTTTATCTGGTGCGTTGTAATGAGTGGGTACAGAGGTCGGTTAGATGATGTCTGATAATGTGCTGAGATAGTGTTCGCTATTTCACAAGGCAGATCCTGTGGCTGCCTTGCCTGGGACTTGTCCCAGGTCCTTAGCATTGCTGCTGCCACTGCTTTCATGGCAGCTTCTGAGATGGCTTTAAATCTGGTGATTGTCCTAGCTCTTCCTTTGAGCTGTCCCTTTTCTTGTTGCCTTGATCTGAGACCTTGGACTTGGATCACTAAAAAGAGGAGAACGGCAAGTTTCACGGCTAACGTTTCCTTCCACCTTATGCAAAAGGTCTGTGGCCATCACACCTCCTTCCTCCAATTTGCTTTAATAGAAAGTGAGACATGAACCTTGGATGGAGGGGTACCTGGACATGCTGTTCTCCCATGTATGTCGAGGAGATGCAGTGTCATGGTGGACAGAGCCTGCCATATGCCACCTATCCACACAGGGACCAAGGAGAAGTTGGGCTTTAGAAGATGCTACATTCCTTCCAGGTAACAAAACCACCCCAACAGGAGAGATCAAAACACTAGCCAGATACTTACAAATGCATTTTGGGTTCAGGCTTTATAAATCATTTTAGGTAGTCTCCACTGAAGTGTTTGTGGTCACCCAGTCTGTCCTGAGAGATTTCTTACCTGCAAGATACCAAAACTCATCTAAGACAGCCCAATCTGTACCTGTTATGTCTGCAAATGGAGAGGCTTATCTGGGTCACTGTAACTACCTAGGTCATCTCCACCACCCATGCTTAGGCTGGGAATTTTGCTGGAAGGATGGGCAGCCGTCCCCCTGCCTGCCTCTCTTCCCTTCTGCTATATTTGGTGCTGTTAAATAGCACCTGACATGGACGGCTCAGTACCCCGAGTACCCTGAGCACCACATTTTCCCAGGGGACTGTGTTCCCAAGCCCTCCTGCTGTGAAGGCACTGTGATTTCTGTTTGGGCTATGGGTGTCCTGGATGACAAGTACAATCCAGAGGTAAAGAGCACAGCTCACTGGCCAACAGCACCTGTTGTGCTATGTGCAAAGGGAAGAGAGCAGCTGTCTCTCTTCTGTCTAATGATGGCCAGATGTGCCAGGAAGGGTTTGACTGAAATGACACATTTCTAAGGAACATAGCAGTGGTGGGACTCAACTGTGCCCATATTTGCTTTGCTGTGGGTACCTCAGAGAGAGCACAGTACACATTTATTTTCTAAGCCAGGAGGTTTTCTTGTACTCAGTGGGAGTATGGGGCTTTGCAAGCCAGTTGCCTTCTGGAGGAGAAATGAGTGTCAGGGCCACAGAGACACATGTGCAAGGGTGAAAATGTGGCACCATTTCATGTGCCAGCAAAGCTCTGACAGGCTGTGCTGCAGCCCTTTGTGCTCCCTGGTGTAAGCAGCTTGTTGATGAGAGGTGAAGTGTAGGAAAGGCCACCAAAACCCTGCAAACAACAGCAACCTCATCACAAGCAGTAATGCCACCCATGCCTAGTGGTACTGTGCAGGTGCTGGGACTGGGACATGAAACCTCAGTTCTTGTTTCTGTTGTGTAGCTTGCCCCGACCCATGTCTAGGAATCTGGGACCTCCTGCTCCTGCCCACTGGGTCCAAGGGGTGAGCTGGGGGTCATTTCCAAGAAGGACAATGTTTGGTGGAGGAGGACATTTTTGAGGAATTAATGTTCTGGGTCAAATTCCACCTATAGTTTGGCTAAAGTAATGGGATGACGTATGTGGAGGTACGAACCCAGAAATGTTCATGGTGGAAAACAGGGTATTTACTTTGTCCTTTCCTTTCCCTTCAATATAAGACTGCCTTTCTTCATTTTATATGAGAATATTCAATTTAAAAATAATGGCCTTGCTTTTGGGGATTGGTGGGAGATGGAAGGTTAAATTACCAAAATTAGAATTTTGGTTAAGATAAAGGCCATCTCTAAAAGAAATGGTAAGATTTCTGTGTGTGGGTTTGTTAATTGTTTGTGTGTTTGTTTTGGTGTATTTTTTTTATTATTATTTTTGTGTGTGTGTCTGTGTATGTGTGGTTTTTTTTTTCGTTGCTAAGGTAATTTTGGTTGAAGATGAGGTGGTTTCTCCTCTGATTTTTCTTGATCACCGACAGCCTTGGCTCCCAGGTTTCCCCTTTCCTGTGATTTATCTCTCCCGAGTTTGCGGCTCGTTTTTTAGCGGCGGGAGGCGGGGAGGGTGCGGGCGTCAGCGAGCAGCGCAGCGCCCCCAGCCCAGCTCCGCCGGGGAGCCCTCACGGCCGCCGTCGCCCCGCGGCTGCGCCAAGGGAGCCAGGAGAGGGTGCTGTGAACCGCGGGACGGCCGCGCCCGCAGCCGCGGCATCCGAGCCGGCGCCCGCCCGCGCCGGGGGGCCGCAAGCGGCTGGAGGCAGCCCCCTCCGTGCGGGCTGTGGGTTTGCAGCCACTCGCGTTCAGGCAGGTGTGGGGAGATGAGCATTTGGCAACTCAACCCTGAATGTTTCCCGATGGAGCTGTAGCTCCTTGGAGGCTCTTCCCGTAACTCTAGCGCTTCTCAGTTTCTTTTTGCCTGCCCCACGCACCTAATCCGTCCCCCTCTCCGTGGGCGGCAGGTTGAGAGCCTGTGAGATTTGCTTCTCCGCTGCTGTGGAGCAGAGGTGGCCGGGGAATGCAGCCGGTCCGGGACAGCGGGTGGCTGTGCTCCTGCATGGTTCTGCCCACCTCTGGGACAGGGCAACCCCTATTCCCAGGCTGGGGAGTTGCTGGCAGTTCAGGGGAAATTCTGGTTTATTCCAGGAAAGAAAAAAAAAAAAAAAAAGAGCACAACAAAACAGCAAAATCACTTCGTCTCCCAGTTTTAATCCTAGATAATAATCCACTTGAGAAATTTTAAGCCTTCAGGCAAATTACCCCACAGGATGGTTTTGTGAATTCAGAGCAGATCCTGCCTATTTCCCTGTGGCGGCAAGCCAGGAAATCATACATTGATGAACTGCTTGACAGGCCTGCTAATGAAATTAGCAGCAGCTCCATTATTTTTTTTCAGTGAGCAGGACAGGCAGATGTTGGAAAGTAGCACACAATGGCACAGCTGCAATTGCAGGCTGACTAAATTCCCAGCAGAACAGACATGCAGCACATCAGATACAGCTTTGGCTGCTGTCCATTTTACAGGTGGTTTTGGTATGTACCTTTCCTCTGTAAGGCCCTCCTAGACATGGGAAGCAGAGTGCTGCCAAAGGCTGCTCATCAGGATGGCATCCAGGAGGAAAAGCTGAGGATGCCCGCTGTAAGGATCTGCTCAGCACCCTGCAGATACTTGCCCATAGACCATGATACCATAAACTGCTTTGTCTGTGTACCATCAATAGTTTCTTTTTTTTTTATGTATACCTCTCCCATTGCAAATGATAATCCCCTTATACAACAGAATCTTTCTCAGCTGTGTGTTGTGTCTGGGAGACATAAAATATGGAGCAAATATATTGACCTCCAGAGAGGTCAGATCGGTGAAAATGTGTGTGCCTTACCAGGCAGCCACTCCATCCACACAGCACTGGAAAGTGCCATCAAACCAGGGAAACCCCCTGACATCTGCAGCAGATGTTATCTGCAAGTCTGCTGTTATCAAAGGGTGCATCTTCTGCTCTCACTTGCCTCTACCAGAGCTGCAAGAAAAGGGCTGGGATTCTCAGGTGAATTAACCATAAATGCATTGTGTGGTAGTGGGTTTCCCTGCTTCTCGCTGAGTACTGCTTCTAGGAATGAAATAATTATCACTGGATGATACCCAGAAAAAGCTTTTAACTGCTCTCTGGGAAATTTAAGTACATGCTTCATGTTTGGGGGAAATGGAGAGAGCTTGCCAGGACACAATGATGACAATGCCTGCTTCCTGTTTTTCTTAAGATGTTCATGAACAGTCCATTTTGGTGATTGCGAGCAAGCCAAAATAACTTTTTCTCCTTAGGCTGTGGATTGCAAGACTGGAGACTGCAGCATAGGGGACCATCTGCCTTTGCACTTTCTCCAGAGGTGTTAGGTCAGTAAGTTGCAAGTAGGGCTCCTATGAGATTGGGCCACTGGATTTTGCTTTGCATAGTGGGCCTGGTTTCAAGCCCAGGGCCTGATATGAAAGCCTAAAGCCTCTAAGTCTTGGAGCACAGCAGGCTTACCCTGATGAGAAGATTCATTGTGGTGCTGGGAAAAGGTGTGAAATGCAGAGGTTGTGTGGGTGGTTGGTTCATGGCTCAGTGGAATCCCTGATGACTGCAGTTCTGGTGTGTGGTGTGGCAGGAGCAGCAGTAAAGCTGCTCTGGGTGTTGCTGATCTTGGTGATGATGTCCTCCATAGTTCTGTGACACTGCAGTAGCCTGCTATGCACTCCTGAGATGGGGTCTGGCTGTCCAGTCAAGACCTCGCTGGTACAAAGCAGTGGGCAAACTCCAGTCTTGCTCTGTCTTCCTAATTGTATCATGTCTCTCCTATGGGCTCAGCTGGACTGAAGTCTCTTGAAAATCAGGAAAGTTTGGAGGCAGCTCCAAGCTCCTCTGAGTGCTCCTTAGATGGGTTTGCCTCCCACCACTCCTGCATCCTCTGCACCTGAGGGAACCAGGACTGCCTGTCTGCTGCTGGTGCTGCCTTCCCAGGAGTGAGGCCCTCCATGGAGGGGGTGACTGTGAGCAAGATTTCCACCAGTTCTCCTGCATTTGGGATGTGAAAGTGATGTAGAAGGTCACCAGAGTGCCGTGAAAGTATTCCCTGGAGTGAGAATGGCTTGCTCATGATCATTTGGATTCAATAGCTCTGAAATCAAAGCACTCCTGCAGGTATGAGTGGGATTTCAAAGAAAAGTCTCTACACTCAGCTTGGTCTCAAGGTCCATGGGTGATGCTGGATGTGCTATGTCCTGGGGCTGCTCTTGGCAAATGGCTGGAGAGAACAGCCACTACCCCTAAGTGTAGGAGCTACTGCCAAAGGGTTTTTGGTGGTCCTACTCAATGTATTTTCTTTGCAGCCCCTGTTGAGTATCTGAGGATCTTTCTGAGGTGATTCAGTGAGTCTTGACTCACTGAGGTGTGATCTGCCCTTTGGAGGGGAAGGTTGATGCTGCACAGCCAGCATGTCATACAGACTGATGGGCATTCAGTCCTGGTTTTGTTCTGTGGAGCTCAAGCCTTCTATCACCCCTGTTTTCATGCTGGGTCTCAGTGTGGTATGGGGCAGTATCACCATTCCTGTGAGTATGTTTCCCAGCCACGAGGAGCAGAGCTGAAGTGCCTGACCACTGCAGCCCTCTTGCAGATAGCAGGAGGCTGAAGACCTGCACATTGTGAACTCCTGCACTGACCATCTCACTTGCTCCCCTCCTCCTTCCCTGTTCAAAATATTGGGGTGCTGCCTCCTTCTTGGTTAAGCATGCAGAAGTACCAATTCCTTCCTGAACTGGAGTGTATGTTGCCACGACAGCATCTCAGGTGAGCAGAAGGTGAAGCTACCTCAGCCATCTCTCTTAAAGGGATGGAGAGAAAACTCTGAGATGCCTTCCCAACACTCCTTCTCCCCCCGAACCACCAGCTTGGGGCTCCTGTGGGTGAAGGTTTTCTTGCTCCCTCATGGGGCTATCCCTTGTGCCCTCATCAGGCCAGCCCTGCAGGTGGTCTTCTAGGAGAACCTCACCAGGCTGGTGGTCCATGGAGTAGAGGCTCAAGCTGTGATGGTGGTCAGTAAATCAGCTGGTGCAAGATGGGGTTTGGGAGACCCTAGAAGGCTCTGCCCTTTGCTGGGAGCTCTGCAGTGCAGGTAACCTATGCCAGGGCAGCACAGGATGTTGGTGTCAGGCAGCTTTGGCAGGATTGCAGTGATAAGGTCTGGGTTAGATCTTGAAGATGGGATCCAGGCTTGGGTGACATTGTCATTGGACTGGTTGCCTGTAAGCCTGTCACCTCTTGCAGGGACATCTGCCTTGGCTGGTTCCTCCAGCCTCTAGGATGGGAGGTATGTTTCCTCCAGACAACTGGTTTAAAGTAAGAGCCTGTGGAGCCAGGGTCTTCAAGAAGGGATGTTTGTATACTGCAGGTCTCTTCCCACTCCTTCCTCTAACACTTCTGTCACCCTTGGCCCCTCCCTGCCTCAAGTACCACTTTTTTTCCTGGACATTGCCTTTTGGTCTTGGCTATATGTCACATTACATCTTCTTGAGTGGAGGGAGGGGAAATACAGTAGAGGATTTAGGCTTATCTTTCTTGGAGACAGATTAAGACTGCAATAGAGAGAAAACCCCCTGCCTGGCTGGCCAGATGACCTGAAGTGGTAGCAGGACCTTAGATCTTTTCCAGTACTGTGATCTTTGCATGTTGTGTGGGATGGCTGGAGAAGGCACTGGGGGAGTGGTCACTGACCCTCCCTGTGTCTTCCTGTGCTCTAGAAAGAACTGCCTGGGAACTTTGCTAGGCAGGATGGTCTGCAATAGCTTGAGTAGAGCAGGCTGCTGTCGAGGGAAAACAAGATAGGCTGGAGGAAGCAGAGAGGGAGCCTAAGCATGTGCCTGCAATCCCCCATGGCTTTCTCTATAGCTCAGAGACACAAAGCAGAGGGTGAAGATACTCCCAAGGCCCATACCTGTGATGTGGATGCAAACCTTGCTGTGGAGGCTGTCAGAGCAGTTTTGAGGGTACTTTGGCACTTCTCTGAAAAGCTTTTGGAGCATAGCAAGAGCAAAAGTCTTTGCCTGCTGACCCCATGACGACAGCTGTCACACAAGTCAGAGAGAGGGGTGTGGACATGGTGACATGGGTAATGCAGAGCAAGTGAGAAGCAGTTTCTCACCTCATGGATGGCTGTGGGTGCTTCTGAATCTATTCATAGCTCTGGCACAGTGCTGTCTAGATGTTCTTCACTTGGCTTGTCTCCCGAGACACAAAAGTTTTACTCCTGTTGAGAAGTAAGGATTCAGCAGCAATCTTCCCCTCCAGACAGATCCACACTGGCTGGGCAAATGGAACCTCAACTCCTGTCTTGTCATAAGCACCTTTCTCATCTACTGAACTGGGTGTTTCTACCAAGAGAAAACTAGCCAGAGCAGGACCCGAGTCCCTGCTGATGACCTCCATCTCCCCAGCTCTCATTCCCATGCAAGCTATAGGCACAAACTTTGGTACTTGTCACGGCATAGGGTCAGGGCAGCCCTTTGTTTCCAACAAATGAGAAGGAATCTGTAACGTTTGGGGTGGGTGGGGATGGGAAAACCCATCTTCTTGTAGCAGTGGGGATTTAGTGGTGTGCAGAGTAGATGAGCTATGGACCATCTAGACTGCAAGTTATCTGGTTTTGCTGGCTCCAGTCACCCTGCTAGTCCTGCATGGATCTGAGTCACAAATACATGTTCTGTGTGTTTACATAGGGCTTTGGAGATGTGAAGGCCAGAGGAGGAGTGCAAGTGGTAACCTTTGAGTGTGCTGTGCCATTGCTGTAGAAACACATACCATCTGTGCTTTTTGTTTCAGGGCTTTTGTCTGCCTATCATCAGCTAGTCTTAAAAATACTTGGGGCACGCCAACCTTCAGTGAGGCTTCACATGGAGCTGACGTAATGGGAATCTTGGAGACTTCTTTGGTAAAGAAAACACCCAGTGTTTTGGGGACAGTAGGAGCAAGATTGTTAGAGCAGAAGTATCTTCCCCATGGTAAGAAATCACAGGGAGCAAGGATACACCTACTGGAGCATTGCAGTCCTACTATCCCTTCTTCTTTCAGGCTCCTCTTTCCCACTTTGGCTTGCTCTATATAGTTTTGAATGTCACATCAATCGATACTTTTAATTAGCTGCCTTTTGTAATTTCTGCTTTATTGCTTGGGTAAGCAGATTAAAAATGAGCATGTGGTGAACTGTTAACCTGGGTGGGCTGTGAGCACAGGCTATTTCTTGCCTCCAGGAGGACTGGGAGGATGCCAGGCACTGGGACAGGGGCTGAGAGAAGCAGGGGTGGGGATGTGTGGTATGGAAAGGAACTGGAGAAAAGCTTGGCTTGTTTGTGCTGCTGGGCAAAATGTCTCTGCTTGAGATGAGGGTCCTGGGGCCACCCATCTATCTGCTAGGTGGCTAAAAACCCCTTGTATGCCTCTGTCTGGTTTTCATAGTGGGAAAGACTCCAGACCGAGAAGGTGCAGCTGGTGTGGGCACACAGAGGAGTTTTGCTATGGTTAAGTAGCAGCCCAACATAATGCCAAGTTTTGGGATTGTGCAGTGGGGTAAAATCTGGAGGGCTGTCAGGCCATGCCAGCCTTCATGATGGTGTCTGACACACCTGGCCCTAGGAGCATTCTGGGGTGGGCTTCAGGAGATGGAGCAAACAGGGGTGGACCCTGCATGGTATTGGTGTGGGGCTGAGCTATTGCTTGCTGGCAGGTACCCTGAGCTCAGCCCTTTCTCAGTCCTGCAGCGTCCTTCTGGCCCTTCTCAGAGGTTAATGCTGTGCTACAGGAGCTTAGCATAGTGTAATACTCAGGAGTGTATATGAACCAGTGAAACAATGTAGTCTGCTTTGGTATGGAGATGCTTTCCCATGGTCAGACTTGTCCTTCATAGAGCTTTAAAGCCTCCCTTTTCTGCTTCTGACCTGGGCTGTTCCTGGGGATATGGCTCAGCTACCTGGGGTATGGCTGATTTGAGCAAGTCACTGCCACTCCTTAACCTGCCTCTGCAGTTGTATCAGCAATGGGCTGAGATTAAAGCTCTATGGTTATCTACTATGCCTTTGCATGCCAAGGCCTTTGACTTTGACAAGGCAGGGACTGGTTGCTGAAGGGGCTTTCAGAAGTCATAGCAGCTGTGGCAGGCACTCGTGCCAGGTGGAGGTGCTGAGTTAGTCTGTGCCCTGACCCACAAGTGTTGCTTTGCAGAGGCGAGAGATGCGAGGCATTAACTCTGACTTTGCCCTAAGAAAGGTGTCTGTGAAGGGGGTGGTGATGGCAGTTCCCTGCACCCCATCCACCCTGGGAGGCAGGCCAGGACAGAAATGTGTTAGCAAAGCTAAGTTATCCACCAAAAATTAAACACATACACATCTTCTTATGCCAAACCAAGAATTTATTTTTCGTCTAATTAAAACTTTTAACAAGAACAAAAATGCAATGAACAGTTGTTATTATTAGTCCAGTTAAAAAGATAATAGAATCAAAGAATGTTAAGGGCTGGAAGGGACCTCAAAAGATCATCCAGTCCACCCCCCCTGCCAGAGCAGGATCACCTACACTAGGTCGCACACGAACACAGCCAGGCGGGTCTTCAACATCTCCAGAGAGGGAGACTCCACAACCCCCCTGGGCAGCCTGTTCCAGTGTTCCGTCACCCTAACTGTGAAAAATTTTCTCCTTATGTTTCTGTGAAACTTCCTATGCCTCAGCTTCCACCCATTACCCCTTGTCCTATCATCAGGTGTCAC
>JANHFX010002184.1:0-24975 GCA_027560015.1 Chloroceryle amazona
AGTAATAAATAATACTATAATAATAGCACAGAATCCCCAGCCACTCTATTAAATATTTGCCCTTAAAATAAAATAATTATTTAAAAATTAAAATAGGTAATTTAATATTTGTTTCCTCACTCTAAGTCAGTTTCTGATCTGTATCAGTTCTTTGCATCCATCTTATGCCTATATGCTCATTTAGTAATCTTCTGTCAAGGACTTTGTCAATGGTCTTTTGAAAGTTATACTGGGTTCATATGGCAAGGTTTTGATAGCAAGGGTGGATTCTGTGAGATGACACCAACAGCTGCCTCCATGTCAGGCAGAACCAGTTCCAACCAGCTTCAAGATGGTACTGCCACTGGCCATTGATGAGACTATCGGTGTTGCTGATGGCACCTCTGGGATAATTTATTTAAGAAATGGTAAAAAATGCTATATAGCAGCAGCTGTGAGAGAGGATTGAGAATATGTGAAACAGCTCTGCAGACACGAAGATCTGTGAGGAAGCAGTGGGGAAAGGTTCTTCAGGAGAAGAGATTCCCATGCAACCCATGGAGAAGACCATAGAGAAGCAAGATGTCCCTCTGTAGCCCATGGAGGACAACACTGCAGACCATGGAGAACCCCATGCCACACCAGGTGGGCATGCCCTGAAGGAAGATTGCAGCCCATGGAGAGCTGAACTCCTAGAAGCTTACTCCTGGCAGGAGCTGTATCCCATGGAGAGGATCCCAATGAAGAAGTGGGCTTTTTGACAGGATCTGTGACCTTTTTGGGGGACCCATGCTAGAGCAGGCCATTCATGAAGGACTGCACCCATGATAAGGACCCACAACAGAGCAGTTCTTGAAGAACTGCAGCCTACAGGAAGGACCCATATAGGTTAAGTTTGTGAAAGACTGTATCCTATGGAAGGAACCCCATGCTGAAGCTAGAGAAGAGCATGCTGGAATAGAGTGAAATATTATGAACTAACCACAATACCAATTCCCTGTCCTCTTGCACTCCTGTGAAGGAGACAGAAGAGTCAGAAATGAAGTTGAACCTGGGAATAAGGGGAGGGAACACACAATGTCTTTAGTTCTATTTTTATTACTCACTATCCTACTCAGTTATTAATTGTCAATAACTTAAATTTATTATCCCCAAGTCGAGTCTGCTTTGCTCGTGATGATAACTGGTGAGTGTTCTTGGTATTCTTGACCCACAAGGATCTTATTTTCTTTCCTTGTCCTGTTGATTGAGGTGGAGTGGTATAGCTGCTTGCAGGGCAACTGACTGCCAGCCAAAGTCAACTCTCCAAAGAACTGTAAATAAAATATATGAATCTCTTCAATTTACTCCTTTTGAACATCTTAGTAAAGATCTTATAAATTAGTAAAATGCAGTTTTCCTTTGCAGGAACACTGTTATTTAGATACAGGAATGTTCCTAACTGGAAAATTCCCAGATTTAATTTTTGTAGTGTAGTAAAACCTAATATATAATAACTGATCTCTTTAACTTTCATGAATTGAAAGCAAACAATTTTAGTGGAAAAATATTTTCATTGGCACAGATTAAGATACAAAAAAAGGAAATTCTCTAATATGAGCTCACTTAACTGTGGATGTGCCCTTGAAACACTCCTGGAAGTGATCTACTAAAGTTTTTTCAAAGACTAAAATGTAATACCATGGGTGGTATTTTTGTAAACCTTTGTAGTTGTTTATGTGGAATCATAAATCAGAAATATAATACTTATACTGCTGAAAATGTGATACATACATTAGAACAGTTCAAATATACTTGGATTGAAAGAATAAAATTAAAAGAAATATATCTCATAGTGCTAAAGCAAGTGCAAGAACAAACAATCTGGTGCAAAAAATCTCACTGGTAAGTTTATTGGTAAGTTGGTAGGAAGGGAAGGGAAGGGAAGGGAAGGGAAGGGAAGGGGAAGAAAAGTTTCAAACATGCCAATTTATCCAATTACCAAAATGATGTAATCTATGTAGGTGTGGAAGGCACATACTTATGCTACCATGAAAGGGACTGAATAGCATTCCTAGTAGTCCACATTGTCAGCACTGGAGGAGCTCAGCATAAATTATGTTTTGTGTTCACTATATGAGAGATTTCAAAGCATTGTACAGTGGACAGAATGTATGTTGGATTTCAGGGTTACAAATTAAGAAATAAACAAGCTGGATTTACCCTTTTAAGTAAGAGTCCCATCATAAATCTAGCAGATTATTCCAACTTTTAGAATAATTTTTGTATTTGACTTTTTAGAAAAACAGCACACTTAACAAATTTATCCAAAGCAAATTGTAAAGTGACATCTGTTTGGTGGCAAAGTTGTCTGATTTAATGTAGACATACTAGTGTGTGTGTTTGACCAGATTATTGTGCTCTTAATTGTAGCTGGAAAATGTTACAATCTGTAAAGTGAAAGACAAAAGCTTTTGCAATAAACATTACAACAATCACCTGCAAATGTCTAAGGTCGGACTAGAATGTGTAATAGTCCAGCAAATAACAGTTCAAAACTCTAAAAAGGTGAAGGTGGAATTTCCAGCAGGTGACTTGATAAAGAAAGTTGATACAACAAAAAGCAGGTTCTTTTTCCTTACAATGGTGTAATTATAAAATAATTTGAGTATTTCAGTAGAGTTGAAGAGGTTTAGCTAAGTTTGTGATTTTGCAGAGATTTAATTGAAGTAATGTTATGGATAGAGGGACAGCAGAGAGTATACTCCAACTGATTATGATATGCCTTATTCAAGTTAAGCTTGAGGTAGATACATACTGTGAATGAAAATACTAAAGGCTTCTGACAGGTAAGAATAAGACACAAATATATTTGTAATCAGGTCATTATTACAATTGCTACCATTTTAATATGACTTTATTTGAAATTGCCCCATATAATTTCAGAGTTTTCATATTAGTGTATATAGACTAGCTCTGTCTGTAATTCTTGTCTTTAAAAGGAATAAGAACTGACATACCAAACTTACTGGAAAAAAAAAAAATCTAGGTTTTATTTTTAGCAAGAGGAATAAACTGACATTGTCAAGAACTTTTGAATTTAATATCAGATTTTTAATGCTTCCAAGACATCTACAATAAAGAAGGAAGATTGCACAGCTGGGTACTGGCTTTGTATCTGATGAAACAATACATTTCTGCCTTTGGGTCAAAAGTAAGAGGTTCTTTATTTGCACAAGGGAGTGGATTTCCTTCACTTTTCTTAGTTCTGAAACACATAGACAACCATACGATAAGAATTATTTTAAAAGGAAACCTACAAGGTGCAGTGTTTAGCTAGGTAGTTCAACGGCAAGAAATTAAGTTAGATTTCTGTATTGTGCAACTGAAAATAAACATTTTAAGACCAGCCTGTAATATTTACTTGAAAAACAGATCCTAGGATGGTCTCTAAACATATTTATTTTCTGAAAAATTAACCACATCAACCAGACATTATTCCCCTGAGAACTATCTCAGGAAGTTGTAGAGTTGCAAGTATAAGAGGAAAGGCAATTACCTTGAGACAGCACATTGAGAGTGCTTTGACATTGTCTTATCCTTTTCTTATAGGTAATGTGAATTTGATTAATTTACTTGATATGTCTCCAACTTTGGAAGCTGTGACTTTTTTTTTAAGTATAAAATACTTTTATATTTCCTACTGTCTACAACATCAATATTAAAGTGTAAACCTAACAGAATGGAGTTTAGGCCTCTACAAAGCACATAAATATGCATAGATCTTACTCTGCAGATGAAGATTTGATTTCCTTATAGCAAGTGATAGAGAGATTTCTGTGGCTACAAAAACTGACTGAATAAGGTATACAACTTAGTAATATAATGTGTTTTTGCCCTCCTATACTTAAACTTTATTACTTAATCAGAAAGTTATTACCTCAGGGGCATAAAATAACCTGGATGTGACATGCATTGTATATAATGTCATTCTCTGTCATTGCCTGTCACTAGCTACAGGAAAGCTGTTTCTATCAAAGTTCCTACCAGTCAAATCTGTGCAGGTATTGTTCAAAATTATTATTTTTCCCCAGAACAAAAGCCATGCTGACACCAAGACCTCCAGTGATACTTAAATGAAACTAGGAGAAACTACCTGCAATAGTATGTAACAAGTTGTGTTCCTCTCTGTACCTTCAACACTACATCAATTCTGCATATATGCACTATACCGTACCTTGCATATTTCATAGCCCCTAAGATTTTTATCAAAGTAGAAGCCCTCAGGAGTCCAAATTATATCAACTAAATTTATGTATAGTATGTTCTTTAATGCAAGAAGCAATAGTGAGATTATTTCCTGGGAGTTCATTCTACTGTGGACAGTTTATTGTAGTTATAAACTCCCTGGGTTTTCTCATTTCTCAGACACGATTAGTATTAGAGTAGAAAACTCAATCAAATACTTTAAAAAGGGTTTACCTTATTGGACCTTGTCAAGGAGTATACTTTTAGCCAGAAAAAAAAAGTCATAACAAATGCAATTTAGACAGAACCTAGATCTATTTTTAAATCATTAGCCAGTCTGCCTTCTATTCTGAGTACTGTTTTATGGCATAGCTTATCAAGTTTTATGTACATAATATGTTAATTAAATGCCAATGTGGATATGCTCTGATGTCATCCAATAGTACGAAATTGTTACCATTGCAACGAAAGCCCTTTTATTTACTGCAATATTCACTTTAAATGCATAGTAAGATTTTATTTAAGTAAACAGTAGTTTAAAAATTCATCAAGATACTTGAAATTAAATGGAAGATGATTTCTAAATGTCTTAAAGTAAATGGAAAATTATGATTCCTATATTTTAAGTAGGTTATTGTGTGGTCAAAACACTAAATATAATACTGTAAAGTTTCTTCATATTTCTTAAGTTCAGTAGTCACTACTATCTACACATGTAATATGCATATTACAACAAAAGTACTGTAAAGTCTAAATAGTTACAAAGTGTTATAACTGCTTCTACCTTTTCTGATTGAAAGTCATGGATATTCTTTAAGTCTTTAATTATGAAAAGTCATAGAATCATAGAATCGTTCCATCTGGAAGAGACCTTCAAGATCATCAAGTCCAACCTTATTTCTAGCCCTATCAAAACCACTAACCATGCCCCTAGCACAGCATCTACCCAGCTCTTAAACACCTCCAAAGATGGTGACTCCATCACCTCCTTAGGCAGACTATTCTAATGCATGACAACCATTTCAGTAAAGAAATTCTTCCTAATATTCAGCCTGAACCTTCCCTAGTACAACTTCAGGCCATTTCCTCTTTTTTTATCACTTGTCACTAAGGGGAAGAGACCAACTCCTGCCTTGTTACAACTACATTTCAGGTAGAGCAATAAGGTCTCCCTTAGCCTTCTTTTCTCAAGGCTAATCAGCTCCAGATCCTTCAACCTTTCCTCATAAGAGACATGCTCCAAACCCTTTACTAGCTTGATAGCCCATCTCTGTACCCTCTCCAGCACCTTAATGTCCTTCTTGTAGAGACCAGCCCAAAACTGGACATGGTATTTGAGGTATGGTCTCACCAAAGCCAAGTACAGAGGAATGATCACCTCCCCGCTCCTACTGACTACACTATTCCTCATACAGGCCAGGATGCTGTTAGACTCTTGAAGATATGGGAGAGAAAATCAGAAGGGCAAAGCAAAATCTTCATCTGTAAGCAATGCCAAATAATGAATTAATTCACTCCTTCCCATTAGTAGGCAGCTGTTCAGCCATTGGTAGGAAAGCAGGGCTGCATCATGTGTAACCATTTTTTGGGAAGACAAGCAACATCACTCTGAATGTCTGCCCCATCCTTCTTATGTCCAGCTTTGATTGCTGAGTACAGTGTTACATGGTATGCGATATCATTCTAGTTAGTTGGGGTCAGATGTCCTAGCTGTGTGCCCTCCCAGCCTCTTGTGCACTCCAAGAAAACATGCTGGTGGGGTGGTGTGAGAAGCAGAAAAGGCCTTAGTGCTGTTTAAGAACTGCTCAGTGACAGCTGAAACATCCCTGTGTTACCAACACTGTTTGGTCACAAATCAAAACCATGGAACCATACAAGGTACTGTGAAGAAATTTAACTCTTTCCCAGCCCAAACCAGTACACTATATTAAGAACTTCTTTTAATTTCTCTATTTCACTTACATATAGAATAAAAATTATCATAAAAAGTATACTGTTTTGCAATTTGTGGATTAGCTTTCACTGGTTGAGGTGAGCTACAATGGAAAACTTACCAGATAGGAAAGCACTGACTATAGCAGTAGAATGACAGACAGATAGTAAATATAGAGTGATAGAACAGCAAATGATGCAAAAAAAATCAAGGCTGTTAGTAATTATTTGGTATGTAAAGTGTTTTGTTAACGCCTTCTATTCATCATTACCTTCTCCAAATCTATGAATGAATGATTAAGTCCGAGTAAGACTTAAAATGACAAGATGCCATAGTGTGATGGCTTGACCCTGGCTGGATGCCAGGTGCCCAGCAAAGCTGCTCTATCATTCCCTCTCCTCAACAGGACAGGAGATATAAAAATACAATAAAAGGCTCATGGGTCAATAAAAAGAAAAGGAGATACTCACCAATTACTAGCATTGTCAAACCAGACGATTTGGGGAAATGAATTTATTACCAATCAAATCAGAGAAGGATAATGAGAAATAAAAGCTAAATTGTAAAACATCTTCTCTACCCATCCCTTCTTTCTGGTCCTGACTACCTCCTTTCCTGGATTGGTGAAGTGGAGATGGAGAATGGGGGTTTTGGTCGATTCATCACACATTGTCTCTGCTGCTTGTTCCTCCTCAGAGGGAGGCCTCCTCACCCTCTTCCCCTTTTCAGCATGGGGTCCCTCCCATGACAGGCAGTTTTCCATGAACGTCTACAGTGTGAGTCCTTCCCACAGGTTTAATTTCTTCATCACTGCTCCAGCATGGGGTGCAGTCCTTCAGGAAAAGACTGCTCCAGCATGGTTGACTCATGGGGTCAAGTGCTGCCAGCAAATACTCTCCATCATGGGCTCCTCTCTTTTCATGATTCCTCAGGTTCTGCCAGGAGTCACTTCCAATGCAGGCTCTTCATGGAGTCACAGCCTCCTTCAGCGAGTCCACCTGCTCCAGTGCGGGGTCCTCAGGACATCTGCTCCACTATTACTCTCCATGGGCTGCAGGAGGATAACTTGCCTTACCATGGTCTTCACCATGGGCTGCAGGGGAATCTCTGCTGTGACACCTGGACCACCTCCTCCTTCGTTGACCTTGATGTCAGAGCTGTTTCTCTCACATATTCTCACTGTTATTCTCACTGGATGCCGTTACAGAGCATGATGGGTTTTTTCCCTGCTTCTTAAATATGTTATCACAGAGGCATTACCATCATTGCTGATGGTCTCTGCCTTGGCCATCATCAGATCTGTCTTGGAGCTGTTTGGCATTGGCTCTATCGAACATAAGGGAAGCTTCTGGCATCTTCTCACAGAAACTGATGCTGTAGAGTGCCTGCTACCAAAACCTTTCCAGACAAACTTAATACACTTAGCTATCAGATTCTGTGTTTGCCATGGAAACATTTATGAGCTGTAATCATGTAACACCAGTAATAGCTAAATTTCTGTATTTAATTATGATTTCTGATATATTTTGATATGTTTTAACATATCCATAATCTATCATTTTAGGGTTTGTATTTTTTCTCCCTGCCTGGCTATCTTAACATCTAGGGAGGTTTTTACTAATATTTTTGTTGTGTTTCCTTGAAAGACTTTTAAAAATCATGTTCTGAAGAAGGTTTATGCTAAAGAGAAGAGCTTACATTCCATTTACATTTGTTACTTCCTTGCAGACCATATGTTGATTTAAATCTACTATGCTATAATCAAACTAAAGATCAGAGATAAAATGTAGTCTTCATTGACAGAAGAGGGATCCATTTTTTCCTAAATTACGAACTGGAAATTTGAAAATGGAAAAATTACTGCATCTTATTTTAATTCCAGTTTCCTTTCATGCTTCTTACTCTCTAAAATGTGTCTTCATATACTGGAAGTCTATATATACTCATGTCATATATTTTAGATACATATGGGAAGCACATTATACAGGGAAAGTATGAGTAAAGAAAGTGAACCTGGAAGGAAGGGAGAAGGAACAGGATGAAAGCAAATTTATTAGCACTTTGTTTTGTTTTTATTCTTTTTACTATTACCTAATGATTCCTTTATCAAATAGTATGTAGACCAGGCATAGATTGTACTTATTCTGATACAGATATGCTGCATTAAACAAGCTCTTTGGCTTGGCACATCTGAGGGAATTCCCAGTTGTCTGAGAAATGCTTCTCTAGCATTTCTCTAGGAATTCTCTAATTATCAGAAAGCTATGGATTAACTACCAAATGTTATTCATGGAGGATTAATAAACTGGGTATAATTGAAAAGCTTTAGAAAGTCTTAAGATTGTGAGAAATAATTGATAAATAAATAAATATAGTATGGAAATAGCAACTCAATGCTATATCTAAATTCTGCTTCTCAGTTCTGTTTACCTTTCTGACCAAGAATGTGAATATAAAAAGTCTTAAATTTTGTGCTTCTTTAAATTATATAAAAAATGATAATGTAATTTAAATTCTACCTGTTGCTGCCATAAGTATTATTTCAACCTCTTCTGTTTGGGGTTCTGTTCCAAATAGGGTCTACCTAATGCACATGCACATGATATACATGTTCTCCCCTTTCTTTTCCTCTGTTTCTAAATGAAACAATGTTAAGTAAAGGATCAAACTTTCACATATGCTGCTAGCAAGTAAAGTCAGAGCTTTTTCTTCTGAGTGCAATTTTCCCTGTAAAATGTGAGGTTCAAGATATTTCTGCAATAGGACTACTAAATTCTGCATAGCAATGCAAAATCTAGCACAATAATAAAGATTAGTTTCTCCATTTTCTTACTTCTATGCTATGTGGGTGTAAACAGTCCCCTATATAATAATGAGAGTTTTCCTGCCTTTGAGAAAAGTAGATAGATTTCCAGTTATTCCTCTGTTTTCTGGTGTACATTTATCCATGATAAATGTGGGGTTTTTTGCAATTTTTTTTAACAAATAAATTAGTACCAAAAAAGAGAGAAACAATATCAATTTAATTGGCAGATACAATCTGATGATCCACCTAACTTTAGCTGCACATTTTCCACAGTTGCAGCCAGTATTGCTGGGCGTGACATGAAGAAGCTTAGTATATGGGAGCAGACAGAGAGGTTAAGTGCACTGGCAACATTCACAGTTTTGAATGCCAAGTAAAAATCAAGAAAAGAGCTGTGTGAAGCAGATTTTCTTTTTTACAAAAATGATTACCTAAACTGATGTTTATAACAAATGTCTTAAAATAAACATTACTCAAATAAATATTAGAGCTGAATAAAATATTTGATGCTTGGCCGTCAGTCATATAATAAATGGGACCTGGGAACAGTAGGACTCTGGAGCTAGCTATAGACTATATCTGTTCTTGAATCTCCAGTGTTGCTTTAAGAAGCAATGGGATCTCGATGCATGCAGTTAAAAATGTCAACAGATCTATTGTTGAGGAGTAATATGATCCTTAGCACTATTCACTGGCATGCCTGATATTGTCTCTTAGTACACAAAAATCTGCATACTTTTTCATTGTTTCTTGTCATGGAAATATTTTTCACTCATCTAATGGGGAAAAGTGTTGCATTTGTCATAGTCTGAAATGACAGCATCACACTGGAAATAATTACTTAGGAAGACAATGTATTTCTATAAACAATACAATGATGACAGGCAAATAGAAGATGTAGATGAGTTTAGTTATATGTCCTGAATTTGTAATAGTACAATGGGACTTTTAGACTAAAATTGTCAAAAAGGTTTTAAACTCTTCAGTCTCTCATGCTGAAGATACTTCTCCCTGAGAGGCTCTGAAATGCAGTGGTACAGGAATACTGCACAGGTGTGAGAAGTACTTCCTGAAATATTTCAGGTTGCCCATTCATAGTGGAAAAATGGTAGCCAAGGTAAAAGAAGCACTAATGAGAGTTAATCTGGCTTCCTACAGAAGTAAAACCTTGAAATATAACACTGCTTGGCCAGTTGTTTATTCCTTAGATCCTGCAACTAACTTGTGGACATATTGCTTAATTTACATCAAATACAACAGAGGGATAGAGGGACGTATTTTGCAAAAATTAGTGAATAAGTAGAGGAAAAATGTCCAAATGACTGCCTTTGCACAGAGACAAGCTGCAGTCTGAGCTTGGCAGCTATTGCTTCAATTTGTCCTGCTGGCTAGCACATTAGCAAACTTGCCAGCCCATCACACATTTAGCTTGGAGACAGCCACAGCATGCTGCCACTTGCCCAGCTGGTGCTGAAGGACATTGGAAGGGGGGTTAAATCCTGTAAAGTATGTTATGACAGGGTAGGGGTGAAGAGTAGCTAAAGGATGGCAGGATCCAGAACTGTTGCAGGAAAACCAGCTGTAGAAACCAGTCTCATGCTAACTTGCTTGTTCAGGGGACAACTACTGAGAGGTCTTGCTGTTTGTGTGCATGTTTTATGTGTATGACAAGTGTAAGTAACACTGGAAGACAACAAATAACAGTGTTGCTAAAAGAATTTTGTGTAGAACATTTCAGAGTAACGAGTTTCTAAATTTCATCATTTATGCCCCAGATTCCTATACCTGCAGTTTTGAGTCCTGGAAATTGGACTTGTTTGGGATGAAATTGATAAAAATGCCTCATCTGCAGTAACTGCTGAGAAAAATGCAGAACACTTGAGAAGAAAACAAAATGTCAGTATGTATAGGCCTGCTTTTGTGATGTATGCATGCTGGTAAAGAAGCTTCAGTGGTAGATAGCAAAATACTCTTCATGTTTTGGCTGTCCCACAAACTAGCATCACATTCAGAAATATTACTAACTTAAAGGGAACATAGAGCAATTGAAGGTTTGTCATCTTCCCTTTAAACCTTTCTCCAAGACAATACCTATAAAAATGCTGAAAGGTTTGAAATTTGTCACAAAGTAAAATCTCATGTAATGGCAGGTAAAAAGTGAAGAAAACAAAGGAATCTCCCAAGTCCACACAAATAAGAAAAGGCTGTGTTCCTTTAGTGTGTGAATATAGGTAAACTGCCTTTGCAGCTTTGGTTCAACACAGTTCTCATCTGTGAAGACATCTTTAGACCAAAAATGCAGCAGACAAATAGGTTGTTTTGACTGGTTGGACATTTTATAGGTAATATTCCTAAAAGAGGGAAGGGATAAAAATTTGTATAAGAGAAAGTGTCTGGTTGTTTCAGGAAAGTTAGGATAAACAGCTGAATTTAAAGCCTCTACAGGAAGTTTCATGATAAACTTTTTGCATTTAAGTAATCAACTCATACTTCAATAGTGGTTATTTGGATGCTATATTGTAATACCAAGGGAATTATAAAAAAACATTTTGAAAACAGCATGTTCTACATTACACTGTATAACTTCATCAGTGCAGCACCAGATCACTAGATTCATTTTGCCATGGAAACTATTTTGGCTTGTTTTAGGGAAGTCATAATAGTGTTTTCTTTTCTTGGTCTTCTTTCTAAAATGATGAATTGCGATGTAACAAACATGAATCCTTGTGAAGGAGTTGAATCCTTAATACACAGGAATTTCTAACATTATTAACACTATGCATATTATGAAAGAACATCCTTTTTTTTTTTTCAATCCAGTCACATGAAAATGAATAATTTTCTCTTTTTGTTAAGGATTTGTGGAATATGAATATCTACCTCTAAAAAGGACCTCAAGTCACAAAACTTGGCTTTTAGAAAATTCCATATATACATTAAAATATTCTTCATTGAGATCTAGGTGTGAAATTAGAATCTGAGTCTTAATTAGGACATGTCTTCTTACAAAATATATTTAAATGCTCAGATTTTTGGGCTTGATTTGAGGCTCACTTCTAAATATTGAAATTGTCTCCACTTAGTAAAGGCTTCCAGATTTAGGGCATATGTGTATCTATTTTGCAAGCCCTAGAAGACGAGATCTTTGCCCAGATGGTTGTCATTACAACGGCCTGGACCAGTCAGCAATATAGCATCTTCTTAGATGTTGATATGCTATGATCTTCTCTTCAAAAACATACAATAAAGCATGATGCTTTGTAATACTAGTCTATTTCACATCAGTTTCACATGAAATCTCTTTATTTTCCATAATATCAGGACATTTTTGATCACATAAGGAGTCATGCTAACAGTTTCTGTCTCTCTTTTTCCAAATGACATCAAATGAGACTTTAACCAACATAATAGTTCTCTGTAAAATTTAAACTTTAAATTTACTGATTCATAAAGAATTAGTGATCGGTCTCTTAGAAGGATAGCATAACAAGCAAAGTGTTCTGTAGTGACCACAATGTATAAAAAGAAAAATATGATCTACCAAAGACTGCAGCTTCTGTGACAACCTGTTTCCTAATGAGCCCAGATAAAAATGTGATTAAGTTAAGAAAAAAAGATGTGCTTAATACCATCCATTTGCGGCAGTATATTTCTCTTTGGACTTTATAGACATGTCTTTTAAGTGTAGAATGAAAAGTGTTTGACAATTACTCTTGTTCTCTAATAGTCTGCAGGGTTGTTCGATCACCTATTTTTAAAAGGCCTATGGCTAACTTTTGTGTACTTACAACTTAGAGAAAATAAGATCTTAGCTCTCTAAGGACCTGAAAATAACCATGTGCTTAGAGATTTTAATTCCCATAGAAAATTATAAGTAAGAGTAGTTTGTTACATTTCAGTTGAAACCCTCACACAATGTGGATTAAAAATAAAAACCTGTTAACTAGATTTAGTAAGGTTATAGGAGTAGTGGTTTGCCATAGAAGAAGAAAAAATGTGCCTTCTGTGGAGGTATTTTGATATAAAGCTTAATGAAGGAACCTGAGGAAAGGAAGTCTTTCCTGTCTAGACTGGAGCATCTTCCTGCTAGCTAATTGCACAGCTGTTTTGGACACCATCTTTTTTATGCCTTGGGTGAATGAAGAGTCTTAGACCAAGACTCTAATATGCAGACTACTGTATCAATGTGATCTTTATGTTTACAGTAAATGTTAACCATTCACATGAAATTCATGTTGACAAAGACTGGGTTTTATATCTACATCACCTATTCCTATGGCTCACCTATTCCTATGTCACTGCAGATTTAGCATCTGCAGTGACATTTTAATGTCATCCGTTCTAGATACATGGTTGGCCCACCACAGCTGTTCTGTGATGATTGTTGCTTTACTTCCTAAAAGATGAGTGTGTTCCAGAACTTTATTGTTATTCTGCTATATCATGCACAATATGGCACACAGATGGTGTAGATAAAACCTTTTTAAAAGCTGGATATATCATCAATACCAAGGCAATGTTTCACACCCATATAGCAAACTAGATATTGCTGTCACCATGTAGATGTTTTATGTAGGTTGAAGTTTCCTGCTTTGCTCTTTCTAAAGTCTGCCTGTTAATCAGCCCAAAGATATGCTGTATCTGGTAGTGCATTTTGTCATGCTCTTATACGAAAGGCTATCATTTGATGTATAGCTAAGATACAAAATTATTTGATAGATTCTGACCATAGGTTTCTGTTTAAACTTTACCTGGTGAAGGCATGTCTATGAATTTACTGTTCCACTGTTCATAAGGATTCCCTATCTCTTTACAAACAAGATCTCTAAAACCAATAATCAGTGACTAAGCCTCAAGGGTAAAATGTTTACCATGCAACACCTCACAATTGTCTAAAAAGATTTTTGAGGGTTTCAATGTCCATTAACTTTAAGTTGTTTCCATTTTATGAAAAAATGTATCAAGATCAAACTCCTTTCTTTATCTGGGAGTAGCATGGCTCAGGGACAGTATGATATTCTGTTCTAGTTTTTTTTTCTTTCATTATTTCTTTACTAAAGTGAATAGATTAAGAATTGGTTAGGACACTGCCCTAATTGACTCTCAGACATGCCATCATGGAAGATTCTAGTTATCAGATATTATGCTATCAGTACGTTTTTGTCAGATGTGAAATTCCAAGGAAGCTAACAAGATTGAAGTCTACTGACAGCTGTAAACATGTCTTTCGACTACACAACAAACCATCTACCTTGTTTCTTTCACAGTTAAAGAGTACTAAGTATAATTTCACCTGCACCTCCTTTGAGTCTGAAGTTACAGTTGGTGATTGGCAATAAACTGTGTCAGTGTCTTCTGCCCTTTTTTATACATGAGAATAATGGCATATTTTATTTCTGAGACTTACAGAGGCATATGAAGCCTTTTAGTGTATATCTAAACAGTTCTGCTATTATCAAATTCAGGTAATTTCAGATTTTGATTACACTGCTGAATTTATCAATGAATGGAGAGCCTGCAGGTTGCTGTTCTATTAGGAGAACAGTATGAGAATTCAGAAGTGATTTTTTTTAAAAAAATGTTATTGTTGAGCCCATTGTTGTTTCCATTGGTTTGCGCTTTTTTTTTGTGCTTTTTTTTTT
Source organism: Chloroceryle amazona (assembly GCA_027560015.1). NCBI lineage: Eukaryota > Metazoa > Chordata > Aves > Coraciiformes > Cerylidae > Chloroceryle > Chloroceryle amazona. The sequence goes on from JANHFX010002184.1 coordinate 14,588, forward strand.
GTTTGGTTGGTTGGTTTGGTTTTGTTTGCTTTTAATAAGTACGTCGGTAAATTATCACAATGATTCATTCTTTATCACTACAAGTGACAAGATGTCAAATACATTTAAAAAATATTAATCACAGCATTGTTTGCAGAGTCAAACTTATATAGCTTCTTCTGCCAAACACCTTAGAGTAATTTGATTGTTGTTCAAAAATCTTCTTTTGTCTTTATATCAATAGTTCATAATAGATCAATAGTCCTGCAAATACCTGTTCCATCCATGTTCCTGAGTCCTTTATCTTTTGCTGCTGAAGTATCACATACTCAACAAGATGCCATTAAGTGAATCTTATATCTGATGATTTTTACCTTTTTTAGGAGGAATTATTAATTTAACATGTTGATGCTCCTTATGTTTATTAAAATGGCAAGCTATTTCAATTCTCTCTCTAGCTGAAGGATACACAGTAATACTTGAGAAGATACAGAGCTTCCTTTTACTCAGATAGTGACATTTCACATTAAGTTTAACTCTTTGATATTTTTGTGATCTATTGAGTTTATTCAGGTCCTTCCTGTCCCCTGTGTTGTCACACTTGGTACAAGAGAATGGATACATGTAGCATAGTCCCTATTTTCTTTACATGCTAGAGGAAAATCACAGGCACTGAAGGATAAAATTTTTAAATTCTTGCCACAGAGTTTATAATTATGGACTCAGCAAGTGATTTACATGGTCATGATCTGGATAACCACACAGGAAGAAACAAGCCTTCCTTTTTCATGAATTGTGGTTTCATTCACTGCATTGTGGCCAGCAGGTCAAGGGAGGTGATTCTGCCCCTCTCCTCTGCTCTTGTGAGACCCCACCAGGACTACTGCATCTAGCTCTGGAGCCCCCAACACAAAAAGGACATGGATCACTTGGAGAGGGTACAGGAGGGCCACAAGGATGATGAGACAGCTGAAACACCTCTCCTATGAGGAAAGGCTGAGAGAGTCACATCTGTTCATCCTAGAGAAGAGAAAGCAGCAGTACCTGAAGGGGACCTACAGGAAAGCTGAAGGGAGACTTCTTGTAAGGGCATGAGGTGTTGGTACAAGGGGCAATGGTTTTAAAATAGAGCAGGGTACATTTAGATTATAAATTAGGAAAAAGTCCTTTACTACAAAGATGGTGAGACACTGGAATGGGTTGCCCAGAGAAGTTGTGGATGCCTTATCCCTGGAGGTGTTTAGGACCAGGCTGGATGAGGCTCTGAGCAACCTGGTCTAGTGGGAGGTGTCCCTGACCATGGCAGGGGGGTTGGAATTAGGTGATCTTTAAGGTCCTTTCCAACTCAAGCCGTTCTATGATTCTGTGATTAGTGTCTCTCCTGTATTTAACTAATATTAATCTCTTGACATGTGCATTATGAGATTACAATGTAGTTTTATTGTAAAAAAATAATATATGTTCTTACCACAGAAATATGCTCCAGCTCAATAGTCTGTTTCAGCAGGTTTCCACTAAAATGTGCAGTGTTTAGGACACAGTTTTACCAGCTCTCTGGAGCAAACAATGCAGTATAGAAACTATGTAGAGTACTGCTTCCTCCCTTGACATCCACCTTTGACCAATAGTTTTTCACTACCTGCAGTCTCTAAATTCAACACCCTTCTTCCCAGAACAGCCTTCCCCTCTAGCTCATGCAGCCAAACACTGGAAAAAATAAATACATCTAGCCATGACTTAGCCCTGTGGACTTCATCTCCACTTCAGCTGTTGCGCCCTCAGTCTTCCTTCTTCTCCTTCCCCTGTCCAGAGGGAACTTAAATCAGACGCTGAATTCCTTGAGATTTTTGTCACCTTTTAAAAAGGTCATTCCCAGTTGTAAGCAGAGAAAAGAAGGGGCCTGCACAGGCACCATTTGCAGTGCTTCCTTCACCTAGGCTTGGTTTCAATTTTAGTGACTTGCATTTACATTACTGAGAATTACATATGATGTACCAGCTAGCTCTTATAGAGCAATTAATCAGAGATAATTCTATTATACTCTTTGCATTCCCAATGGAGAACGTGAATGAAATCTAACAGGATACTTTTATATCCAAATTATTCTCCAGAAGGCTCTAAGCAAATAAAAGAAACAACCTCATTTTGTGTAATAATTTTGAAAAACACATACTAGATGTTTCACATATTCCTTACTATTTTCAAATAATACTTGCCTGGGTAGATATGTGTCTCTAACTACTGTAGATATCATTAGGAACAACACTTAATCATATCTTACCTAATAGTATGCTTTTTTCTTCCATTTAAAAGCTACTTTACTTGACGCTATTACTAAAGCCGACTAACATTTTCATTTTCTAGATATTACGTGAATGTCTGTTCCTTCTTCAGTGTGCTTCTATTAATGTGCTTATTTAGTTCTATTCTGCTTACCTGAGCAGTTTGCAACCTTCTTTTTCTGTGGAGCTCTGATTCTGGGACAGGACATCTGAACACAATGAAAAAATTACTGTAATTACTTTTACAAGTAGCAGGAACATAGCTATCAGTTGAAACAGCTGTGAAAGGTTCCTCCTTACCCTTGGAAGCTTCGGCAATGGAAAGAGTCTGCAAGGACTGCAGCTTGCACCTAATCATATGAGTTTTGTCTTGATATATGATTATAGTTTTACAGTCCTCCTCTGGCACTGGAGCAGTGTGTATCTGCTTGAGGATATAAATTCTGGGGTCTCTTTAGCTGCCTCAGTAGGATGTGAAAAATGAAAAAGACAGAAAGGAACAGAAAAGTAAGATATATATTCAGCACTACTTGAAATCTTTAAGTCAGATTTAGCTTTTCCAGAGGAGATATTCCATTTTAACCACTTTACTTACACTTAATAGCGTATTTTGTTTTGTTTTGTATAATTAAAGAGTAACTCATTTAATGGAAAATAATTTAAAAAAGGCTGGATACAATAGTATGTGTACTCCCCTACTAACCCAGGAATAAACACATGAATTCCAGACGTTCAGTGTTGTAAAATGCTGATGATTCTGTTTTGTAGCTTTGCTGTGGTAACGTTTTTTTTTTCCTGAGTGTCCTCCTATTTTGAGGACTGAAAAATTAAATTTTTTGATCCAAACTTAAACTTGGCATATATGTTTCGAGACAGGAATGTTAGCTCTCTTCCTTTTTTACCCCAAATTTGGAAAAGCAATACACAGATTTTCAGAAACAAAGCTTTTCATGGCAGAATTAATTGTTTTGTGAGGTTTTTTTTTCCCCTAAAATATACAGATGAGGTTATATGACACCACTACTTAAATTCAATTCCTTAGTGGCATGAATTCAGCTCACTTATCTTTTTTTAAACTATAAACCACATTTGTGGAAATCAGTTAAATTGCTTGCTGGCAAATCTTCATGCAAATGTGAGGAAAAAAGGTGTCCCAGAAAGCATACTTGTATGACCTCAAGATGAGATATCATGTTGTTGATATTTGAGTTATAACTGATATTTCCTGTAATATAATCAAGTGTCTAATGTTGGCAGTTAGGCTGAGTAACACAATGAACAGTTTTTCAAACAAAACCAAATCCTGTTCATAAATAATGTAGATTTCCTCATTGCTGTGTTACTTGATTATGTTTCTTTAAATTCGTTCTATTCTTCTCTAATAGAATTCAAAACACTTCTACTTTCTGGTCTTAGATTTTGGCAATTTTCAACAATAAACATATGAATTCCAGATGTTCACTAAAACTACAGAAAGTGACCGCCAATTGTTTGTGCCATTGTTGTGTGAGAGCTCTTTTTCTCCTTGGAGACCCCTCTTCTTCCAAGGATTTATGGGATGGTCATAAAAATGTTGTTTCAAGATACATGTTGTCATATAAATGTCATCTCAGGAACAAAATGTGTTTTTCACAAAATATAGGACTATTTTGATCACGTTGCTGTGCTTTAAAAGCTTATCATTGGATAAATATTATTTTTCTTTCATAAAATGGAGGATAATTTTTCAAAACTATCTAAGTGGCTTGTGATTCTTAAGCATCAACTTCTTTTCACTTAAACATTTAGACAGTCTTACATATGTCTATTTCAAATTTCTATCTATTTTTTCCACTTGAAATCAACAGTTATAGAGTATATAGAGTGATGTTCATACACAAATAGAAGTTAGCATGATTAACTAGCAAGGAGGCAGATTTAGCTAAACTCAAACGGTGGGAAAATTTGCATTTTACTTCAGCCATGGAAAGATACATCACTTTCAAGCTAGTTGTCTGTATTACTGTAAAGTTAACAGAGCCCAGGAAGGGATCGACCGAGTAATGGCAGGAGAGGTCAAGGGGGCAGGAGTGAGAGAAATCATCCTATCCTAACAGAAACAGAGTGGGTAGTATGAATTTCCTTGTGAAGGTGTCTTTGTCTTTACACGGTCTACAGAAGCAGTCTATTTGAATTGTTCAGAACAGCTGTGTCTTCATGATTCTACTGTCTGGTGGAACAGCACCTTCTGAGAAACAAAACAAAAAATAATTTTTGACAATAAATTCAATTGCTAGTGTGAAATGTCTCAGCAACATTTTCTTCATGGTAGAAATTAGCATAATTAACATTAGGAGGGGGATGACAAATCATTATTTAGATTTTTGAAAATGATAAATATGAACTTTGTTTCACTTATCAATAGGCTTTTCCCTTCTTTTTTTTTTTTTTTTTTTTTTTAATCACAGTACAGAAAGCATTTTTCTAGAAGATATAGTTTCTAGTTAGAAACACATTTCATCCAGGAAATGTAGTCATCCACAGTCCATTTAATTACCATTTTCACAGCATTAGCAGTCAGAAGGAAGACTTTTCCTTCAAGTCCCAGAGGCTTAGACTGAGAATCCTTTAATCTGAAAATAGCAGTCTCTGGTCATATAGGCACTCCTGGGCTATCGGCACAATGGACAGAGTACTGTGGGAGTTCCTCATGACAAACAGCAGAAATGAAGATGCAAAATTCATCGCATGAGTTTGGCTTACCATGCAGCATTTGGAATACATCGTATGTTTCTGTGAAGCATCTATTCACCCTGCAAACAAATTTTTAATATATATCTGATTCTTTCCTGTTGGGTAATGAGGTCAAACCTCTGCCTATTTTCACATTCCTAGGTTTAAGCAGCTCACAGCCTGCTCTTGTATTATTAAAATACTTGAAGATCAAAAGAAGAATCTATTTCTTCTTCTCCTCTATAAATTTAGAGGAAACAAATTATTGTGTCCAAACACCAATAAGTTCACTTTAAAAACACACAGAAAAAGGACTAAATTCTCCCTTATTAATAACCCTTTCCGAAATAGGTACCTACTAATAATGCCTATATATAATTCGAGATTTACAAAATTTGACTTGACATGCAGAACTCTTTTGTAGGCTTTTAGGCTACGCAGCTGAATGGTCTGCCTTTGATCTCAAATTAGTTTTCTTTGTATTTCCATTGGGAAAAGTAATGCATGAGTTAAAAGAGCCTTATTTTTCAGTTAATACTGCTTTTTAAGATGACATTTTCACTTCCTCTTAACAAAATGTTGTTTGCTAGCTATTCTAGCAGATGCAATAATTTCAGAGAGCTGTTGTTGCATCAGCTTGTTATCACTGTAATACCAGTGGCCCTATTTTTACCCTTATTCGAGGGAAGCTGATCAAGATGAGTCATCTCGTTTAGAATTGGTGCCCTTGTGGTCAAGCATGTGAATGACAATCTAATTTTACATGACACCATAGTGTCAAAGATAGAAGACACTTCCTGTATCTGGGACTTAAAATGGAAAAGAAATGGTGAGGCTGGAGTCATCCTTCTTCCTGGCCTGTGTGAAAGATATATCATAGTGTTGAGGAGCTCTGAGTTATGCACACTACACAGTTATAGTCTATGAATGAAACTAATTTACCCTATGTAAAAGACAAATCATTAGGGGTAGAAATAATTTATACTAGACACATCCAATTAATAGTTCTTCTTACTTTATTAAAATACCTTCACTGAGTTTGAAATAGTAATAACTTAAGGTATTCCGCAAACATGTCTGTATTTTCCATTATTTTTGATGTAGTCTGAGTTTTCTGGCATTCATTCCTATATTTTTTTAATGATCTTTGTTGGTTTTGGGAGGAGTTTTTTGGTTGGTGATTTTTTGTTGTTTTTTTCTACCCTGCTCTTTTGATTGTCACTATAAACTATGTTGGGCCAGGACATAATTTAGAATACATTTTTATTTTCATCATATATCAAAAGTAACCATTTGAAGAGAAAAAATAAGTCTAATTCATATGCATCTCTCTGGTTTCATTTATTGATTGATACTATGTTCTCATACTTATTGAGATTTGTATTCAGAATAAGTGGAAAAGCAGTTCAATGTGATATGCTAAATATAGACAGTGCTCTATTATCCTATGTTGTATTGCCTAATATTTTTTAACACCTTCCCGAACAGGAGGATCTGAGGCTGCAGGTGACTAAACTCTGGTTACCAGATAGTGTTCAAAGAAAAAAACTTAAATTTTCAGTTGCAACTTCCCTCTCCATTAATTAAGGTTTCTATGCTTTTCTAATTTCCTGAGTTTTAAGGAATAATATAAAGTAATCAACATGAATAATTAAATAGTCAGAACAAAGAAAGAGATGGCATGAGAATAACTATAAGGTTCAGACATAGACCACCAGTTAGAAAATGCTGCTGTGTTCCTGTAGCCACCCCTAAGTGCATAGATATTTTATAGAAAATAAGACATTTCTGAAAGGAACAGTTGAGAGACACAGTTTCTTAAAATTGGGAGAAGCTAGTTCAGTGTTCTTCAGCAGACAGAAGGTCTGCTTTGAACCTTGGTCTTTCTCTGACATCGTATGTCTTAACCTTGATGCTATATGGAGGGACAACACTCTGGGTTTGTATGTGTGATTTAATACATTAATGAACTGAAGAAAAATATACAGAACACTGAAAATTTTATCAAGATAGTTTGGCTTTGGGTATCCAACTGTGTTATTAGCAAGCACATGACTCTGAGAAACCCCCCAGGCTGACATGCAGGTTCTTGGGTAACTTTAGTAGCAGAATTTAGATACTTAGAATCTCTAGGTATCTGAAAGGAAAGTAAAGTAGCAATATTTTGGATCTGCCTACAGAATATTCAAAACCTGTTATTTGTGCTCCTTGATTGAAAAAAAAAAACAACAACAACAACAAAAAAAAAACCATCAGAGAAAACTTCACCAAGAAAATAATATCATAGGATATTAGCGATCTCAATCTTCTAGAGCCTTTAATACTAGTGTGGAAGTATCTGCTGCCAAGTATAAAACTGTTGTTTGTTACCCAGGCAACCATTGTAAGGGAAGATTAGTTTAGTCTTCAAATCATTATTAAGTTGTCTAAAAAGACTAAAAGTGATTTGTCAAATACATATCTCTGAAATAACTGCTAAAGGAGATTTTAATTGCCTGTATTATATCATATTCTGTATAGAACTGCCTCTCCTTTTATGTTAGCTTTCATATTAAAAACAATTAAATATCCTACTACTACTGCAATGTGTTTTAGTGGATACTTTCTGAATCTTTTGCCACCCATAAAGAACTTATGTTATAAAGAACATGCATGAAAAACTTATTGATTCCAAATGAAAGTGCAATCATATTTATCAAATTCATAGGCAAATACAATCCCAAATTGTTATTCAAGTTCATTTGGCAAATCCTTTAGATTTTGAGAGTGCCATGGTAGACAGGGCTTTTCTTTATCAGTGATGTGTCTTATGACCTGTGTCAATGAGCTCTGTATTTCTTTTTGTCATAAGCATACATCTGAGAATGCCATATGTCTGGTTCAAAAAAACCCCCAAAACCCACACAAACCAAAATCCAACAAAAAACCGCCCGAAAGCCCCAGTCATTCTAGTGAGATTTTATGAGGAGTTTCTTCCTTTCTCTTCTTTCTTCTGATGTTCCTTCTAATATGTTCCTACAATAATTTTGACAGTAATAGTCTAGAACATCCAGATGTCCTGAGGATGTAATTGCAGAATAAAAAACTGGAAATAATGGATTTAGAAATTAAATGAATCCAGTGGAATTCTTCATAATTTGTGAATTCTTGATTGAAAACCTAGTAGTTTTTAAAAACTGCTTGAAGTTACTAAAGAATTGCCTTGGCAGCACAGTTCTTGTTCTTGTCATATTTGCTAATTTTAGTTGTAAGAAGAAGGCCATGTAAAGATGACAAAAGGACTTTTAAAATTTTCCTAGGGCCTGATCTTTAGATCATGAGTCTTTTTCTTTTTGTAGCCAGATTGTTACATAGGGGAAAAAAATCACATTGTGTTTCCACGTGCAGACTCCTGCCTTTGATGTAGCTACCACTGATTTAACATGCAGTGACTATTCTATACATACTAATTAAAACTTTCAGCTAAGTCCTTATTCTTCCATTTTTTACTTCATTTCAATTCTCACAAATCAAAACTATGCCCATGAGACTGTTTGATCCTGTTATTGTTGGCCTACCATTCTGATTAAAGTGAAAGTGTTACCTTCTATTTTTCTACTTGAGTAATAAGAGAAAAAAAACTTGGAAGACACAGGGTCTTGTATCTTAACAGGTTGCAATGAAGCATCAATTTTCTAGAATTTTGTGAATATTTCTGTATAACAGAACTACTTGATAAGTTTATGGAGAAACTATATTAGACATATAATGCTATAATGTCGCATGCTTATTTTTCAGCAGCTAGACCTTTAGATCATGGATTCCACAGGCTATAGTCTGGATAGTGCTGTGCTGTATTACACAGTTAATATGATAAACAGTTGAATTGATTACCCAGAAACAAACTAGGGAGGCATTTCCAGGACTGAGTTCAAGGGACAGAGATGTGAGTGCCTAGCCAGTGTGGGATAAATGCATAAAGAGATAAATGTATTGAGTTTTTTGTTTGTTGGCTGGTTGGTTTGGTGTTTTGTTTTTTTCTCCTTGATATGGAAATTAATTGAGAATAGTAATTTGTTTTATATAAATAAATGTTATCATATTTTATTGGTATCAAATTAAACACAAACTAGTAATATGTTCCAGATTCCCTCAGCCATTTCTGAATGTTGATCAATTATAGCTACTATAAAGCCATGAAGCTATTAGAATTAGATGTACCTGCTATCAAGATAGCGATATCTGCTATTATAGGTGATGATAAACAAGAGGTTTCTAGCTTTTCATGCAATGATCTAAGAATACTTTAGAAAAGAGGTGTCAAATCATCCGCTTTCTACAGAAAGCAAAAAGAAATGTTTCCACAGTCCTATATTGTGCTTTGCTGAAAAAAAGCTCATACTTTACATCTAAATACTTAGATCCCAGAAGTAATGCAATAATGATAATGCAGAATCCTGCCTAATACTTCCATCTCCTTAGCAGAATCAAATATCTTCTGAAGTTTATAGTTTCTGTAGGCAAAATCAAATACTCTGGCAGGTCTATAAATAGGACTCCTTGTCCATGGCCCCTTCCTTCCTCTGTCCCTGTAAGATATGCACAGATGATAGTGAAGCATCTAAAATTTTACCTTACATTTTTTTGCCTTTCAGGTTTGTTGACAAAAGCACTGCCATGGAAGAAAAAGTGCAACAAAAGCACTCACCTAACACAAGATTGTAGACCCTGAAGGGCAAAGCATATGACTTTAGTGCAGCATTGTGAAGAGAATTCTTCAATGAGCTAACTGAAGAATCTGATCTTTGTATTTCGCCTGCATTGACTGAGAAGCAAATGTCTCTCAAATGTAGAGAGCATTGATTATTTGTGACTCAATCCCTACCTTACAGATCATTATGCAGTCTGTCTGTTGAAGCCCTTTTAGAATGTTAAGAGTTCTTTCAGTTTCAAGAATTAACACCAGACTGGAACTAAAGCACTAACAGTTTTTGTGAATTTATCAATGTGAAATAAATGTTTCTATTTCCTTTGAGCTATGAATTGTATCTGCAAATGTATGTTTGCAGTGCCATCTTTTATACTAAACATTATCTATGTAGACTGAGTAAGAAGGTCTAACATTATAGGTTATATAGTGCAAGAGATTTATTATGGATCCCAAGTTTCAGTGGAAGCTGTCTATCATCATCTCGAGTGCAGGGAAATTATATAGAAGCAACTTGGCTGATTTTTTTATTCCTTTTGATTGGTATTTCTAGAACACTTATCTTAAAACAATGTCTTGCTCTCTCTGGATTTATGCTGAATCCTCCTCCTCTGAAGTAAATGACCTTTTAGTTTGACACAATTCTCCTCTCCTCTCCTCTCCTCTCCTCTCCTCTCCTCTCCTCTCCTCTCCTCTCCTCTCCTCTCCTCTCTTTCTTTTTGATTTCT
>JANHFX010002184.1:25723-42096 GCA_027560015.1 Chloroceryle amazona
ACTTAACTCCAGTGCTCTGCTCCCACTGCCTCGGCCCCGCCTCCCTGTCCTCTCCCCCCCTCCCCTCCCCTCCCCTCCCCTCTCCTCCCCTCTCCCCTCCTCTCCTCTCCTCTCCTCTCCTCTCCTCTCCTCTCCTCTCCTCTCCTCTCTTTCTTTTTGATTTCTTTTCTTTTTCTTTTTCTTTTTTTTTTAAAGCTGTCAATATAAGATAGTTTTGCCAACAGAAAATATAACCCAACACAAGCAGCATGGGAGGGCTTACAGAGCTGTTTCTGGATAGAATGAGCACACAACAACTTGAAAAAACAACAGAGTGTCCAGAAGTAGACACAACAGCCATCCCTCATTTGAGGATGCTTCTTTTACAGAGTCTGAAAAATAGCCCTGCTGGGAATACTATGAATCCACAGCAAAGAAGAAAAGCTTTGTTTTAGCCTCCCGTGTTGCTTGGGATGTCTGGACAATCTTCTTTCCTTCATCTTTTGTACTGAAGTCAGAGAAAAGATTACAGCCTACGTGCTTATTTGATGCTGTTTGTACTACTAGTCTATCAGACTATAAACTTTTGGGTGGGAGAGGTAGAAAGATGACATAACTGTATAGATTTGTACATGGAAATAGCTCATTGTGTTTTCCACCATTTTTCTGCACTGCAAAACAAGGTTTATTTGTTCACTGTGAACAAAAAATCTAAGGTATACTTTAATGTCTACAGTACTTCTAATCTATAAGATTAATTCAGCGTCAGTATTACCAGGTCATGTATCAAAATATTCTGCTGCCTGATTTCATGGCTCTCATAACAAGTCTCATTTTCTATGAATGCTAAATAGGGTGCACAAGATAATTGTGATAGGATCCGTGTTTAGTGTGAAATCATTACTTCAGAATTCCACCAGCCAGACTAAGACTTTAGATATAGCTGAGCCGACTACTGTAGATGTATCTAAATCAGCACACATACTAAAGAACAAAAACCAAAGCAAATTAATGTTTGTAACAAATCTACCAAATCAATCTGAAGATAACAGAAAGAAAAAAAAAACCTTAATTTTTAAAGGGTACACAGTTTGATTTGATGAAAACCAATAGAAGATTACAGACAATGGAAAATTCAATCCCATTTTGACTAAGATCAAACATTAAAGGCTTTGTGAGAAAATATTTTCACAAAGAGGATATAGCTAAGCATCAACTGAGCTAACCTTTTCTTGAGTACGTTCTTTCCATTGAATATCTACCTTAGACACTTAAAACATATTTGGAAAATAACAGCATAGACTAGTTTAACATATTCTCACATGTTTTTTAAAATCGTGGCTTACAAGTATTCCATATGTATTTGTGGAAAGGTCTCTTAGTGCCACAAAATTGAGAAACAAATCTAGACACTGAGTAGTAGCACTTCACTATTTTATATCAGCCCAAACAGTACAGAATTTAGATCTTTCTCTGAATAATGGACGGTGGTGTCAATTCATATTGCAACAATACAAAGCTCTGTCTACATTGCCCAATTGGCTTTTCTTTTCTGTACTTTTATTTGTGTGCAATGATTTGCATAACACCACCTTTGGATAGAACTTCAGTACCTAAACATTCCTGTCCTTAATATTTTCTGGTTTATTTCTTCTCCTTTGAGTTTTTAATTATGTTCATAAATCTATAAATATAAACAAGTGTCAGTCAATCTATCATGGTAACACAGCTTACAAAATTGGAGTAATTTGTCAAGAATCTACCACCTCTGTAGCATACAGCTTTCTTTTCATGTGCCAGATATTGGTGCTAATTTGCCTTGAAAAGTCTTGTCAATGCTTACGCTGAGTAAAGTATTTGAAAAATGTTTATCCTAGAGGGCCTCCATTGTTAGCTTGCACATGCAGCCGGGAATTTATTGCATCTCCGTAGTAACATCCTTGCATATATAGTTGTTAATAACACCAGGATGTCTAGGTGGACTGGCAGAATTTATAGAGCAATGAAAAATAACAGTCAAATTTGAAAGATAAGTGCATTTGTGTGTGTGTTTTGTTTTGCTTTGTTTTGCTTTGTTTGCTGTTTTTGTTTTTTTTTCTTGCTCTTTTCTTTTTTTTTTTTTTTTTTTCAGATGATGGAGGGAAATTGCGCTAGTTCAGTTAGGGGTGGAAGGAATAGGATAACTTCATTAATTCTTACATCATGGAGCAACAGTTACAGAAATCAATCAAAGAAACAAAGTAAGCAAATGTGGGATTGCTGGACTGGAGAAAGTCCCCTTAGCTACTAAACTCATTCAAGTGATGTCAAGGATTTCAGACCAGGAAGCACTGGAAGAAAATCCATGGGCAGTAGGGAATGAGAGAAGACTCTGATAATCCCTTCATCTTCAACAAGGTTCTTTGTGTAAACTTTAAAAAAACAAATGTGTTTTCAAAAAATCCTTCCAAGCCTTCAAAACACATTTCCATAGTGTAGTTTCATTTTTTTAACAAATCTTACATTTGAAGTGTGCTCTATTTACACACTTTAGGAATAATCTTCCACTAGAGTAAAAATTCCACCACAGTTTGGCAAAGTCAAAACCAAGTACCAAATTCTGGTTCGTCCTTTAGAGATGCATGAACTAAATGTAATTTAGGATGTAAATTAGGATGTATTGAAATTTCAGCTTTGTTATTTTTCCTTTTCAGCTGAAGTACAGAATTGTCTTTTAAGGCAGACCTAGCAAAACAATATTTAGAGGTTCAGAAGTTAAAAGGTAGTGAATGCGCAAGTAAAGAAAATACTTTATTTATATTAGTAATGTTGGATTTGTAACCCAGCAGTTGTTCCAACAGGATTAATTCTAGGCCAGCTTTAAGCCTTCTAGAATCATCAGTTCACTGCACCATAAAATGAGCCACTTACAGGACAGATTCTCAGTGTATTATCAGTTTAACAGACCATAATATAGGAATGACTTCCTCGCCAAAATTATTCCTTTGCTATTATTGAGATAACATTGAATATAGCTGAAAATTTATTATGATTAAGTAAATATTTCCATGTAGTTGTTTAAAATTAATTTACAATTATTTCTGCTGATCCCTGAATCCACATTGTCAATTATTACGTGCATTATGAAGTCAAAAACCAATTAGGATTAAACTTTGGCAACATTGCAACTTTTTCAACTAAAAAATGCTACTTTGCCTTCGTAGGCTGACCAAAAATGCTAATAGGAATAATGCTATTTTCCATAATTTTTATTCCTACCCACTTATCAGAAGAAACCTACAATCAAATAATCTGCAAAACTATAGGAAAGATCAAAATTGGTGGTTTTGCAATCATTGTATAAGACTGTAGGTACAATGATTTTAATTCTGTTTCTGTCAAAAAAGCAATTAAGAATTAAGGGGTATTAGTTGTTGTTTTGTTTTTATTTTGCTTTGTTTTTACTGTGTTTTGATTCTTCATAAAGAACCACAACAGCAATATGAACCCTTAAGATTAGTATCCTTATGGCAACTTTCTCCTGGTTAAAAAATGCAAGACTCTGAATGATGAGATGCCTGCTAATGCACAAAACAGAAGAAAATCAGCATGATTCTCACAAAATAGTGAGTGAGATGTTTATCATGCTACAGTATCTCATTCTTAGTGACTGATAAGGATCATCTTTTATTTCATGTCACATGAATCATAGTATACTTGGTTGCAACAAAAAAAATGTCTAATTTATCTTAGTTAAGACAACTATCTTAGTTTAACTTAGTTAAAACTTTGTCTAAGTTATCTAGGAGTAAATAATTGAATGTCATACTATAGATTGTGGGTTACCTAGTGCACAAATGGTAGCATCTGAAAGATTATGGATTTTGTCATGTGTCAATATTTCATCATTTATTGTACTACTGATAGTACAGCAATATACTAATTTCTGTATTCGGTTTTTATTACAAAATTGAGAACATCTTTAATGTAACATAACAAAAAATTAGGCTGAATACAGTTTATGTGCTTTTAACTTTTTTTTTTTTTATTATTTTCAGAGATAAGTTAGTTTAGTCTCCTAAATGTCTGGAAATATGATTAGTTCCAAGAATTATTGATGGGGCCTGTCAAAACCTAGAATCTTTCTCAAAATCAGGAAAAGGGTATAAAATCCTGTTCCTCTGCTTTCACATTAGTTTAACAACATTTTCCACTTCTGCTTTCAGTGGTATGTTAGGCCAATCAGTCCCAGTGTGGAAGTAAATATTCTGAAAGAGAGTTTCTTTCCACAGATATCCTTGTATATAACTTCTGATATACCAACAGACCATCTGAATTTCACCAGATATAATGCATGTACATCTCTGTCTCCTTCAATTTTAAGTGCTTTGTTTTGTCAAAGGCAACAAAGTATCACCCATTTCTCCCGGTCTGAAGGTTAATAGCTCATGCTGAATAGTATGGGAAGTTTGTAACTGTTTAATTATAAACCAGTAAGGAAAATGAGGCAGAGAAAGTACTTTATCTTGGTATTGCAAATTCTGTCACTAAAAGTTTTCTCAGGATAATCCCACACATATTTTATTAATGATATATAAATTTTTCATTTAGTTACAAACATGTGCACACAATATTCTCAACTCTCCTTTTGTTTCTTTTTTTTTTTTTTTTGTAGAAAGGGACAGAGTAGAATTTAGTGGCTATAATAATCTGTTCAATCCATTTAAAAGGTGTTTGTAGTGATGTAAAAAGTAATGAATTTATTTAAACGTACAACGTTGTTCCCCTAATTTCATTATAACTCTAACATAATAGTCACTGAAAATTATAATGAAATATGTCTGTCTGCATACTGGTTTTTGATCCGCTACTTTCACATTTGTACAATGTTTGCTTATTTCAATTTATATTGGGAACCTTTTTTCTTTCCAAAGAAAGATTATAACATTTTCTAACATAAGAGCCTCAGAAATGTTCTTCATCACCTCCAAGGCCTTTCATTTTCTTCTCTGATACATTACACAAGCTCAAGCACATCTCTAATGAATCTGGTCAGTGCCGCTAACATTTAGAATTAATTTGTCCTGCTGCTTAAAGAGACAGCTTAAAATGGTTTTATTCTATTTACAGGATTGCAAAGCAAACAACTAAAAAATTATAAAAATTGGGGTTTAATAAAAGGCTAATTTTAAATAAACTGCTATTACCTAACATAGGAAAGAAGCACATCTAACCTTTTTAAAGATACAATGATGACACCTCTATAACTGTTCTTATCTAGGACACTAAATACCTTGTTTTCTATTCAGTAGATGGTATAGCTGCCACTGTCCATAGTGTGTTTATATATACACCTTATTTGTCAGACTCAACACATTGCTTTTATTTTTTGTAAAAAAATAATAAAAATAAAAAATGGTATAACAAGGGCTGGTTCTCACTTAGGCAAAGGTAATACAAGTAGAGGATTATCTTTGTCCAAATTTCAATGTTTCTTTTACAGTCATGCTGTTACTATTGAGAAGGATGCACAAATGACATAAACAGGAGATATGCATAAACTATAGATACACAAAAATTTGCAGCATATATGCTGTGTATATACAATTTTTCTATTCTGACATATTTTAAATGGCATAGTTCTAATAGTATCAACATGCCTTCCTGGTTTTTTTTGAATCTTTGAGGATTTATAAAAGAGATTTATAAAAGTGTCATCTGATGTTTCTATTCTTCCTACTTACTCTCATTTGTAATAACTGAAGGCCACTTCCTTTTCAAGGAATGCAATAACCTCCTATAAAACTGTTTTTCCCCCTCTTTGATGATGATAAAATGACAAAATACAATTAAACTTTTTCTTCTTTTATTTATCTCTGTGGATAACTTGTTATCTTTGTATTCTGCAAGAAGCCTTAACCTGAATTAGTGGCCATATTGTTAAGAATGAAAAAAAAACAACAAAACAAAACAAACAATAAATAAGGAGGTGAATTCTGTGTGGTAAAGTGTACGCAGTATTCTATGGGTAAATAATCACAGTAAATATACTAAACCTGACAATCTTATTCAGGCTTGTTTTTAGTATAGCTGAAAACAGAATATGGTCTGCACAAACAAAGGAAAGATTGACAATAACATTTGCATGTCACTGTCTATTTTTGCTTTGATTAGTTATATTTTATTGCTGTGATTTACATCCAGAAGAGGCCTTTAGAAAGAGAGCTACATATACTGAACACACATTTTCAAGAAAAGGCATATTCTGTAAATAAGCTGGATAATTTTCTTTTGAATTGGCCACAAGGGTTGGTTTTTTGTTTTGGTTTGGTTTTGGTCACGAGAAGCCTGATCAGTTGCAAACACCTCACAGCAGCTGCACTAGGAATAAAGACAAAAAAAATATGTCTGACTGTGGTTTGTAAAGGATGCACCCAGAAAAGCACTCAGCCTTACAATTTCATTCAATTTAGGATTTGATTTCTCATCAGCAATCTCTAGCTGGGCACACTCTTCATTCAAATTGAGCACTGTAAAGTAAATTAGAACAGTGGTGAGTATCTGTTCTAGTAACAAGATAAGATAGCCTGATCTGTGAGCAGAAGGAAAATGGTAATATATAGTTCTTATATATATAGTTCCTATAACTTCCATTTTGATTCATATGAAAAATATGCCTAGACAAGCTTTCTGTCTCTGACAGTCACTAAAGTCTAAGGTCTGAGTATGAAAACTGGGAGTACATAGTGTGATGGAACACTGGAATGGACTGCCTAGGGAGGTGGTGGAGTCACCATCCCTGGAGGTGGTTAAGGAAGGATTGGATGTGGCACTTAGTGACACGATCTCACTGATGTCATGGTGTAGGGTCATAGGCTGGGCTAGATGATCTTGGAGGTCTATTCCAGCCTCAGAAATTCTGTGATTCTGTGATATGTCCCATGATATACTTTTAGTAACCAACAATCTCAGGATTTAGCCATTCATATATACATCTCATCATTCTGAGACCTGTCAGAAATCCCTCCCAGGAAATCTGCATGTTCCTGCTACCCACTTCTCTATGAGCCAAACTGCTCCATTTCTCTCCTACTCTCTCAGTTTTCAGTAGAATCATCCTTCTAGTTGTCCCTTTGCTGCTGGCAGCACTGTTTCTGGAGACATTCTTTTCTATGTTAATTTCTGAGTTAGAGTGGATAGTAGAATGCAGACAAGAAGCTGTGTCCTCGGAGGTGATCACTTTGGATAGCAGATAAGATTCAATTTCTTCTGTAATGTGAAGGTAAATCATGGCCCAGGATGTAAGACAATAATAATTCATAGGTATTACTTGTTGGAAGAACTTATTAAGCTACAAGCATGGATCCAAAGGGTCTGTCTTTCTTAGTTATCAGGTTTAACTAATAACCCAAGAATGATGCAGTTATTACCTATCAATTCCAAAAACCTTAGACAGTGTTTTGCACTTTATTTCCATGTTGGGAATCCAGATGACATCATTTTTCCAAATAAATTTTGCAGTGAGGGAGAGAGAGGTTGGTCAAAGGAAAGCTAGGTCATCCTGTAGCCCCTTTCAATCTTAAATTGCTTTGTCTTTGACAAATACTTGTCAGTGATACTTTCTTCATGAGATAGAAAATTCTAGGTCCTAGAGAAACTGCAAATCAGTCCAGGGTATGTGGAAGGAAACATGTCCTGGTTTGAATTAGAACTTATTCTTTTCAGTGATTTTAATTTCCACCTCAGTCTCTTCTAAGTAACTGCACATTCTGAAGTTAACACATATTTTTGCAGACATTGTCTGCTTCTAAAAGTGATAATGGCTGATGTTTCCAGTTATTTCCAAGCTGATGTTTCCAGTTATTTCCAAGGACTGATGTGCAGAAAGGCTCTTGCTTATACTTGCCCCTGTGAGGACCAAGGTCACAGACAAATATGGTGTACCATGTCTGGGTGTCACATAGTAAAAGTTCACACCTGCAAGGAGAAGCAGGCAGGACAGGTGACCCTAGTATGACTAATGAGGGATTCCATCCCATACGTGTCATATTCAGTATAAAACCGAGGGATCACAGGGGTCAAGTTTTCTTCTTCAATGGCCGGCAACTAAGGAGCACTCTGTTTGCCCTGCCTTCTGCCCCAGACTGTGTGTTCCTGAGTACAGTTCCAGAATCCAGCTCCTGAATCCAGTTCCATCTGCCACTGAGTCCGGTCTGGGACTTCCCCAGTACCTGCCTACAGCATCAGGAGTGACAGTGACATAATTGCCATCAGGCGGGTTAGGTTAGCAGCATATGTGGTTTGTCTAGTAACCCTAACCCTTGACCAAAAAATAATGGATTCACAAAAAATGTCATGGGATACAAGTGAGTCTTTGCAGCATCAAAGACCACAGTGGGGAGCTGATTTATTCTGAATCTGTGTAGATGGGATCAAGAGAATCTTGTCCAGATGGCCTCATGCACATGTACTTGCAGGTCACAAAATTGGGGTTTTTTTTGCTATGTGAGAAAGAAGATATCCTTGTCACTGGCTATCCCGTTCTTCACACAATGAAACGGTACTTTGTGGGGCTGTATAAAACACTGACATAACCAGTGAGTTCACTAGCTGATATTCTGTACAGGATTAATATAGGACAATTATGATTTGAATAATGGAGTACACTCTTGAAGATCTGACCTTCTATCCATCTTACATTGTAAGTCTTCATAGGTCTTTGAAAACAAATAACTGATAAAGAATCTACTTCATTCTTTCCTTTACTCCTTATTTGTGTTTGTTTTGTTTTTCTCTGATTTTTGTAGTAGTTTCAAACCACTTATTTCCAGTGGTGTTCAAGATTATTTCTGTCAACTATTTTAACATTCCGGGTTGGTATTTTAGAATCTAGATGGAAAGAACACAAATGAATATATATTGAAGCTCACAGAAATTACAGAATTATCTTCTCACTAAACTAGCTACATTAGGTCACCAAATGCTGTGTTTAAAACAGTAGAGCAGTTTGTATGATATTAGTCCTATTTTCATTAAAGCAATAGGGTCAAATCCACAAATGACAAATTGACAATTCTTACTCACTTCGGATCACACCCTACCACACAGTAGTGGTATAGTGTCCCTAGTACAGAAGGGTACTGAGGCTCTTAACACTGCACCAGAGTCTCTTATGTGATACTAGTTTATGCTATTATTTTCCTTTTTGTTTCATGGAACATAAAAAAATCAGAACTGTTGAAGTGTGGTTTTCCTAAACCAATACACAACAAAAACCTAAATAAATAACTAATTATTGCACTTGATTATACAGCTACACATTGCTTCAGAAGTCATTTGGTTGCAAGTAAAGTACTCGAAGACCTTTAATGCAGTTAATTGAAAATAAGACCACAATGTTTACTCTACAACATTTCATATAGGTCCCGGACACATTAGGTACCCACCAAATTTTGGTTACTAATGGTAATAATTATTTTTTTTGTGTCTGTTCTTTTGGTTGGTTTTATTTCTCTACTTTTTGTAAGACTTCATCATTGTGAATATATTGCAAGACAACAGGTTTGACACCAACCTGGGTGGGAAAGCTGATGTGCCTGAGTGAACAAAAGCTGTTTTCAACACTTGGAATGAACATTTCACACCACTGTATACCAAGATGGATTTAACATTTCAGGTCTGAAAGTTATTCTGTTTTTTGAATGTCAAGACTTTACACCATTACGGATTTTGAATGTCAGAAGTTTAAAACTATTAGGGATTCTGCAATAATGTAATTACCTTTTTCTTTATTTTGTCTTCTTTGATTGAAATGGTCTTAAACACTACATCAAAATGAAGCAAAGACATAGGATATGAGTTAGATCATTTTGGGGATAAAAAAAGTCTCTGACACATGCAGGGAGAAACCCTGTAGTGTAGCCTTGTGAGAATGAACAATACTAATATGCTTACCTCCTTGTGGAATAGAAATTGCATGATTAGATTCCTTGTGAAATACAGTAAAGACTAAAATCTTCATACTGCCTCCCTTTATTTCAGTTCTTACTGCACAACTCAGAAAAGTGGGTTAATCTTTTAATTAGGGCACTGGCCCTAATTACTAGAGAAAGCATTTGGTTTCATACCAGCTGATGCGGTTGTACTTATGGGGGAAGAATTATTGCTGCTCTGGGTCAGCTGCCAGGTTCCTGTTACTTATACTAGTAGTGCAATCATTCAGAGATTATAATAAATCTTAGTGTAGACCTGACTAATGAAGCTGGTATATCAAGAGGATCCTCAGAAGAATCCCTTGTCAAATGGCTCACTGAAGAATGAGTAGCTCCCTTTCTTTCTGCAATGTGGCAGCAGTTTTCCTCTGCTACTTTCTGTAAATCAGCGTTCTTGTCAAGGAGGTGGACTTAGCCTTAATATAGTTCAACGTGGAGGAGATGAGCACTGCTGCATTTACTACAGTCCATTGGAGATCAATTTGGCCAAAGCTGGGTGTATGTTTGAAAAAGTGAATTAAGCATGCTATACACCTTTGTAACTCAATGCAATGTGTTAGCAGTGGCCACTGCACACTCTTCCTTTTTAAATGGTTAGTACAAATGTTCTCTTTTAACCTTCTCTGTTTGTATTTCTGTATCTTCCACCAAAAAAAGTTGCCTTATGGTGATCTTTTCTTACAAATTTCAACAGACATTGCAGTTCTTACCCTATAAATGCTGAAGTTATTAGCAAATGTCTCATTGTCTTGTTCATGAGAGCCTGTACGAGTAATTTTATATTTGCTAGGAATCAACATAAATCACAGGTAAATCTATTTTTATGACAAAGGTGTTTTCATTCTATTTTGTATTTATATTCTGATAATAAGTTTTTCAGTTATCTACCTAAGCAAGATTCTGAATCATAGAATTAAGTTCTTTTACAATATAGCAGCTTATTTTTCTCTCTTTAAAAAGGTACATGAAATATTTCTCTCAATACGTATTATTTCTGTTGTCAGCAAGCAGTCATCACTGAGTCTACATTGATTAAGAAAATCCAGTTGTGTCAAATTAACTGCTAAGCCGCTATAATTTACAATTCTATTTTATGACGAATTCTTTTTATAAGCTTTAAACACAATTAAAATTAAATTTTACAGTGTTCATTGGAAATTATTTTCCATCATAAACCCTGAATTATAATTAGAAAAAATTAGGATCTACTTTCCTCATATGTGGAGATCAATGCAAATCTTACCAGTCATAGCTACATTTAATAAGTACTGAGTGACAGACTATACTTCATGATTTTCCACCTCTTATTTGAAGCAATTAACACAGCATGAAATTCTAATGGCTGTCTTTGAAAAATTACTACCAATTGAACAGACATGTACTTTTACAGTAATTTACTACTGAGAGGGGAGGAGAAAATAAATATGCTTCATATAAGTGCATCTGTAAGTTCATAATTACACTGAATTAATGAATACTAAAAGTGGCAGGAGTCTGTGCTTTGTTGCTGAATTTCTGGAGTCAAACTGAGACAATAGATGTAGGAAAGGATTGTCACACAACCCGTTCTTCATTGTATATATCTATAGTACATATAACTTGTAAATGTAACAATTCATTATATTAAAAAAAAAAAAAAAGACAGTGAAACAATACAAAGATGGGTTTGTAGCGTCACTTTTTCTCCCTAACCTTTTCTTGTATTTTCTTTTATATATATGTACACTATGAAACTCTTATTAGTTGCATTATTTTGTAGTCTTCTTTTCTTAAAGGAATTCTAAAATTATTCTTCTAGAATTATTTTGATGTAAGAGTCTGTTATTAGTAGTTTAGCATTTTTTTCTTTGATAGGCTCAGTGTGGAATTTAAAGAAACTGGAACTCCCAATTAAAAAAAATAAAATTCAAAGAGGTACACACCTGACAATGTGAATATTATTCTCTATTTGAAAAAGTATTTCAAGAAGTCTTCACTGAGTTCTAGGTCAAGAAAGTTCTTGAACTGTCTGTTGATATAGTCACACATGTCTTTGGAAATAACCATGTAACATTTCTACAAGTAATTACCAAACAAAATGTTTTTTAAACATCCATCTAGTCATATACAATAACAGACTGCACATTTATTCAGGAAAAACAAAATATGAAAAAGCCAATTATGTTTCAGTATTTCTTAAAATAAATCCACTGTTAAGAATTTTTACATATATCATGAATGATAGAATGAAACTCATGTAATGGTATTCAACCCAAGAAGAGTTTACATTTTACATCCTTCACATTTTCTTGCCAATTTATCAGTTTAAACATAATTTTGACATCAGATTATTTTTTTCTGGAACACAGAAAGAGGCCTGTGGATATATCACAGATTCAAACAAAATCATACAAATTTTGACACCTATTGAGGTTGTGTTGTCCAACCTCTTTGCTCATAGAAAGTCAGCTACAGCATACAGGTCAGGGTATTGGACTGACAAAACAGAAGGGGTCTTTGACAAGTTTCTGGGACATTGGGCAGGTACAAGGGATTCCATGGTGAGAGTGGCAGAGGTGGTAAAGCCTGTTGGTTCTCTCTGGGCCCTGATTATTTTTATCTTCTTTCTGGATTACTGTAAAAACTTGTGCTACATAATACTGTCCAGCATCTTCATTAATGACCTGGATGCACCCTAAGCAATTTTGCAGACAATAAGAAATTGGGATGATAACTCTGACAGTCATCTTACTGTTCATAGGAACCTCAGCAGGCTGGAGAATGCATCAGACAGGAGCCTGAAGAAGTTGAACAAAGTCCTGCCTCCAGGGAGGAAGCCCTGAGGATTAGAAACAGTTTCTTACTGATCTTAGGCATTTCTACTGCTAGGCAGTTGCTAAGTGAAACTCAATATATGGCTACATTTTGGGTGAAGTCCTAAGACACACCTCCAATGACCCAAGAAATCCCTAAACATTACTCCTGCATCAAATTATTTTAATTTTCAATCAAAACCAGGTTATTTTCCCACAGGAAGTGGGTAATGAAATTTTTTAGTTAAATACTGCCTAGGTGCCTTGTTAAGTTTTATTACTAATTGGAATCAGGGAGTCAATTCAAACAGTTCCGCAGCAATAAATTATTATGGAATATATATTTTTAAAGATATTTATGTGTCCAGAGACAAAACAAGGCTCCAAACACCTTCAAAAACATTGTCTTTGTCTTACCAACAATACTTCATTTTAAATCAACTGCTGCTGTCACTCTACATAGTGAAATGTGAGTGAAATCTCAGTTGCAATGTGTGACATCTGATTTCAATAGCTTGTTTGCTGTAACTAAGGACAGAATTTGTTATATGGCACAAAGAATGGTAAGATCATCATGAGATCCATAAATTTAAGTTTATTAGCTGTTCTCTAGGTATTGTTGTCATTTAGAGTTTTTAATGGAAATACAGTTTTAGTACCTCCTGCAAAGTATGTTCTTTTCCAATTGACAAAGAAACAAAATCAGAACCAGGGGGTTCATTTTGCTTAATTCCTGTTTGCATATATCTCAGATTCGTACTTGGCCTAAGAAATAATCAACAAGAATCTACATTTTTTATCTGAATTATTCAGACTGTTTCCTCTTAAAATGGTATTATTTTTCTTCTTTAGGCCAGCATTGCATTTTACAAATCAGGAACCATCAAAACTGATGTTGAAATAATCAACCTCTGAATATTTCAGGTTATTTTTCATTTAAAAGCTTATCTTAAAATTAGTAGATATTTATATTAAATAAGGCCAGTGAATGTATGTGGCCTACTATCATTCAATGTTTCATCAGGTGATTTCTAGAATCACAGGAACAGTTTATTATGGCCAGGATGAACAGTGGAAGCACATGCGAACTGCTGGAAGTGTGACATATTGCATTGTGTACAAGAGCAGCAGATGGTAAGTGATAGGAAGAGGACAGCTATTATTTAGGGCCCAGAAAGGTTTGGCTTCATACTTTGGTAAAGCCACGCTATGGTGTAACAAGTAGTAAGGACAGTCTGTATAAAAATAACATTTTAAAGGGATGATAGTAACATCCAAGCAGATCCAAAACATAGTCACATAAATGCAATAACTGATGAGATCCACAGAGTACCATGTTTAGTGAACTTGTCTATGCTCAAAACCAGGAGCCAAAAGGATACATGTTATTTGTTTAAAGCTGGGGCTCAATTTCTGGTGACAAATGCTTTTCGCCAGTTTATTCAAATGTGCTGTAACCTTTTGAAGAGAATCTCCTAAAAACTGCTAGAGGACTCCTAAAGTATACAAAATATTGATAGGTCAATAGATTTCATCTTTAACCATATCCTCAAAAGTAAGACTTTTCCCAGAGTATTGAGATGAGCTGAAGCAGTGCTGCTGGATTCACAAATTAGTCCAGATGGCACTTATTCTAAAATTCAGAAAGCTACAAATCTTTACTCCTTTTCCTCATGCATTTCTACAGACTTCAGTAGAGAATTGTCAAACTCTTAACAGAATCAGTGACAGAGTGCTGTATGTGATCTAATGCTCTGTGTAATTTTAAACATACAAATTTATTTTATTTTTAAGCATTTTAAACTATAGCACCTC
Organism: Chloroceryle amazona; assembly: GCA_027560015.1. Classification (NCBI taxonomy): domain Eukaryota; kingdom Metazoa; phylum Chordata; class Aves; order Coraciiformes; family Cerylidae; genus Chloroceryle; species Chloroceryle amazona. The sequence goes on from JANHFX010002184.1 coordinate 40,281, forward strand.
ATATCACAGTGTATTAGTTCCTTTTATTTATTCTATCTAAAATGCTTTTAAAGCAAACTTATTCAAATAAAATATGACTGCCTTTATCAGTTTAAGTTGAATGTAATCACTAATATGTGCATAATAATTTTCAGCATAAACTGACAGAGATCAAAGAGTGAATTTTTCATTTTCTGTATAATGGTAAAATCAAATTATAGGTATTTACACGTAGATGAGAATGTAAAACTGTACAATACCTATAAAATCTATGGCCTGATTTATGGCCTTGACTGTCATAGCTTCCGAATCACTGGAAAAGAAGATTGTGAAAATGGATCTATTGAAACCTTGACAAGAATGATCAGCAATAAGATGAAGGGAAATAAATAGGTGCTAGAGTGAAAATCTTTAAAACAAATGTTCAAATTGTTTTCTGCTGTCCAGCTGGAAAAACAAAGCCAAACCAAACAAGATAGAAATACATTGTGAATAAGCAAGTAGAAAAACCCAAAAGAAATCAACTTCTGAGTATCTTCATTGGTTAAGATTCAAAATCCTCCAGTATTGATTGTTTCCTTATTTTGTTTACTCAGGGAATTGTGTAATACAGTAATCAGAAATGATGTGGCAGTCTATTTCTCAATAGTGCTGATGATCACATTTTTGTGTGGTAAGAGCTATGGAATGAGCTTGTAACAGAGTGTGATCTTAAGAAAGGCCTATTCTGCTAATGTAATTTTGCACACTCACAGCATAAACAAAACCACTAGAAATCAAGCCAGGAAGAAGACAGAGTTCAGAAGAGATGAGTCTGTTTATGCTAATGATAGTGTTAATCAAAGATTTTAAAGCTTTAGGTTTTGGTTTTGTTTTTTTTTTTTTGATACTTACTATGTCAGAAAGAGGAGACATTAGGTTTGAACAGAAAGCTGAGCTAGCACTACAAAAATCTGTCAGATTGTAATTTCAGTGATAACATCTCTGTGTTTATTTTGATAAAAGCTTCCTTTATAAGGTAATTATTTAAAACTAAAGCATAACAGATATGTCCTCCTGGGTTAGTACAGAAATTCAGCTATCCAGTGGCACTGGGAGGTGCTCTTTAGCAAGACCCCTCAACACAGGCTCTTTTCTGTCGTTACCATACTCACTTCTGTCAATGTCTACAGCTGTGGCATTATGGAATTTGAAAAGTATATCCTTGCCCACCTCTTATGGACTTACTTTCAACAACCTTGTCTAATGCCTTCTTGAATCTGGTGATACTTCCTCTACGACTTCATTTAGGAATAAATTCCAGAACTTACTTAGGTGCTGTTTAAAAGCGTACTTTTCTTTGCTTTAAACTGATTTGCTTCTAGTTCAATTAATGAACTTTAATTACTGTTGAATTCAGTGAACAACACTCATCTCATCTACTTTTGTGATTTTATAAGCCTTGATCATATTGCATATCACCCTTCACTCTAAATGAAGAATCCCAATATTTTCAATATTCTTACAAGGCAATTGTTCCATCCCCCAATCATGTTAGTTTTCTCTTTGTACATTTTTAATTTACCTTTGTTCTTCTTGACATAGAGAAATCAGAACCGCACAGAGTACTTACAATATTGGTGCAGCAAGGTCTTCTATGGGGCAAAATTAGATGCTCAGTCTTGTTCTACTTACCCTTCTCAGTGATGCACAGTATTTTCTGTGTTTTTCTTTCTTTTCTTTCCTTTTATTTTCTTTCTTTTCTTTTCTCTTTTCTTTTCTCTTTTCTTTTCCTTTTCTTTTCTTTTCTTTTCTTTTCTTTTCTTTTCTTTTCTTTTCTTTTCTTTTCTTTTCTTTT
>JANHFX010002185.1:0-42135 GCA_027560015.1 Chloroceryle amazona
AGCAAAGGCGGGCTCCCTGCGGCAGGGACGCTGGGTGGGCGGGCGGGAAGAGACCCCCAGGGGTGCTCGGGAGGCTGCCGGCGCTGCTGGTCAAAAGTTCCAGGAAAGCAAAGGAGAAGAAATAGGAAATAAAGAGCCAAGCCCAGTGACCTGACTGGGGACCCATCGTGCATGACGGCATTTTTCCTCGGTGCTGTTGCCGCTGTGGGTGTTCCCGTTGGGTTTTACAGAGGCTGGTTACAGTCAGCCCCCCGAAATTCCCCTGCAGATGAATCAATGTCTGGGATGTGATAACCTCGAATCCATTTTTCTGCTCACTTTTTGCCAGTGAGAGGAAGTGGTAAGAGCTGATACGGGAAGATAAGTGTGCTGTGGTTCCTAGCTCTGGATTCTGGGATCAAACAGCTGCTTTGCATTACTTCGGGGGAAGCTGGGCTTTGATCTATCAGTCTGCAATGCTGATAAAGCATTTTTGGTATTTTGCTTATAAAACCTACTCTATTCCTGTACTACACTTGTCTTTATACATGTTTTTTTCTGACTATGTACATATATTGAAGGACTCAACTGCTGACCCAATTAAAAAAAGAAATAAAATCCTAGTGTTTATAGGCTGAATTTCTATAAAGGCTTAGGTCTGCAGGTTAGTTTTCACTGCTGAGCACTTGTAAACTGCTTCCCCATGATTTCAAAGATGTTAAGCAGTACTTTTAACAGTTCTAACTGTAGTTGAACTAAAGCAGAAGAAAGAAATTAAGTTGCTATTGAGAGGTTCGTTGTCTTAAAGGATCTTTTCCAACACATCCAAAGATGAATTCTGTCAGTTTCAGTCACTCCAATCTGACCAAACCTCATCTGAGACACTCTCCAAACAGTAGCTGGAGAGTGGATCTTGTGCAATATCCCAGGCATAAAAAGAAATTTTCTGAAGAAAGATCGCGGAGTTTTAAAGGAGTCCTCAGCTGATCTGATAGGAAAGGCTCGATTTCTACCTCACTTGCAATATGCTCAGTTGCCAGATGCAACTTGAGCAGTGAAAGCAGTGACCACTGAAAGTCCTCTCAAGAAGCTATCTAGTGATGAGAGAATATACTACTGAGCATCTTTTCTTTCCTCGGGTTTGTCTTGGCTTTTCTTCCTGCATAAAGTCTCCTGCTAGGTGTCATAATTTTTCTTCCTCTATTATATTTTTAAATTATTCCCTTTCTATTCCACACTAGAAACCTTGATTGTACGCTGGCTCTTTCAGATACATTTCAGAAACCTGCCTCTTTTAACTCAACTTCTTTGTCTCTTTTCCATACGGCAGCACATGCTGGATGATGACAAGCTGGAAAGCAGCTTCAGAGAAGAAGACCTGGCAGTCCTGGTGGATACCAAGCAGAACATGAGCCAGCAACATGTTCTTGTGGCAAGGAAGGCTAATGGTATCCTGGGCTGCATTAGGACAAGTGTTGCCAGCAGGTCAAGGGATGTGAAACTTCTTCTCTACTCAGCACTGCTGAGGCCACACCTGGGGTACTGTGCCCAGTTTTGGGCTCTGCAGTACAAGAGTCACTCAGTAGGAAGGATCTCTCACATCTTCCTTATCTAACCAACCATTCCAAGTGTTGGCATGCTAGACGGATTCATCAAGTCCTCCCTCCATTTTCTTCATTATCTGCATAAGTTGCAACTCCACAAACTTCCCATTGTAAAGTTGCTTTCTAAAGCCTTAGTCACTTATTACCACTCCTTTCCATTTTCTAGTATTTTCACATCTTTTTGAAATATGACTTGACTGAGTCAGGCCTTTTTTCTCTGGTGCCCAGTGACAAGAGCAAAGGCAGCAGTGACAAACTGAAACACAGTAGGTTTCCTCTGAACACAAGCAAATCCTTTTTTATTATGAGGGGTGACTGAGCCCTGGAGCAGATTGCCCAGGGAGGTCATGGAGTCTTCATCCTCGGAAATACTCGGAAGCTGTGTGGATATGGACCTGAACAACTTGCTCCAGGTGACCCTGCTTAAGCAGGGGTGTTGAACTGGACAATCTCTCTAGATCCATTCCAATCTCATCTGTGCTCTGATTCCATGCTGGTTAATCAGTGAACCTGAAGCAATCTATCACAACCGGTAAGTCTGATGAGAGGATTTCACCCCAGGGCATCGGATACTGGTTTATCACACCAGTGCCATTTCTTTATTAGCTTTTTCTGAAATCCATAATGTTACACCTAACAATAAAGGGATGACATTTTTAAGTGAAGCTGTTACATGCTGTGGTATGTAGTAGGAGTATGTTTATTTGTTTGCTTGCTATGTTTATAGAGTAACTCAATGACTGAAAAATGCTGTCAAAGAAAAAAAACTGGAAAGTGGGTGAAGAGAGAGCCTGAAAATCTGAATGTGTTCATGTGGAGGACAGCACATTGCCTATGGTTTTCTTGTGCCTTGCTACTGTGCTCAGCAAGTACAGAGGATTAATGCATTTGAACAGAGACAAGCTAAGGTTTCCCATGAAGCCCATCTGCTTTTTTTCCCCATAACTGTCTTTAGCAGCAGGAGGGACCCCGAGTAGGTTTTTAAGAGCAAGAAAAGAGGAGGTAGAGAAATCGATCAGGTAGTAGAAGGAGGTTGGCAGCCTAATGTAGAGGGATGGCAAGGGAAGGGGGACAAACAGCTTAGCTAATTAGAAACAAATTAAGGATGGAAAGAAGTTGTCAAAAGATAAATAAACCTTGTGACTTTTCCCACTAGTTATAGCTGCTGATACTGATAGTAGGGCAGTGTTTTGGGGGGAAAGGCCCCTCAGGGGAACTAAGACAAAAACTGTTTGATTTCCAAGAGCTCAGAATTCTTTTCTTTTTTCTGCTAAGTGTGTTAGAGAAGGACTCGTGAGTCCTAGCATAGATTCCCAGATACCTTATCTAGAAATTGGTGATTGTTTCTCTCCTAGGGACAAACATGAAAAGTTGGTGATGTCTTTTTTTTTTTTCATCAGTGTATAAAGCTGACCAGAGAAGTAGCACATCAGGATTTAGGAACTAGTAAGAGAGTTTCGAGACTGTGATTTCAACAGTGTGTAAGTGTGAATCTAGTTCTACAGAAGACAAAAGACCCACAAGGCTTGTTGATTGGGTCAGAGCAAAGCAGGGTTGTTCTGGCAACCTCGATGTTAGTGGGGATTTGAGGTGGATGACTTGAGTGGGAAGGGAAAATACTGGGAAAAAAAAAATGAAGTTATAGTATGTGTTAAAAAAAGCAAAAGAGACAACACAAATCTAGTGAGTATCTACCTGATTTAGTATACCTGATAGTGTAACACATGCTTTATTTATCAAGAGTTAGAGAAAACTGCGTGACCCGCTGGAGAAATATTTGACAACCTGCAGCATAGATCAGGCGGCTAAATTTTCAGACTGGAATTTTGTATCTAATCTTTGAGTGTATAGGCCAATAAATCAAGGGCGTATGCATACGCAGAGTTGTGAACGTACATCCAGCTCCGTGAACAAACATACAAAAGCTTCAGCTGTGCCATTCATGGTCTTTTTTTTTTTTTATTCATTTACTTCCAAGAAATAACCCTGGCAATATCTCGGAACAGCAAATGTGGGTATTCCCCAATATACTGGAGAGTAAAGCACCAACACAGAAAAAAGACATATTTTAATAAATCATTAAATAACTTTGCTAGCAAATATAAACATTTACATAAAAATAACCCCTTTAACTTTTCATACATTCTGAATTATATTAATCTGCATGAAAATATTTCAAATATTAGTGTAATAGCTTAATAAACCGATTCCCAAGTGCTTTAGCTGACTCAAAAGCACATTCTCTCACACACTTGAAAATGGAGTAAAATTTGAGGTGTAATCTAGCAACTCACAACATTATTTAACAGAAAAGAATATTTGTACCCAGCAGAAACTGTAGAGAATTAATGTCCCCAGACTGTAACTCTGAGCTGTTATTTGTCTTGAGAATGTGGTGCTAATGTCCCTGCTCTTTCTGCAGCTGTCAGATCTACAAACACGATCAAGACCTCCAAAGAATTTCGTCTCAATTCTGCTTCATTCTTCCTCATGAAAGATGTCAACGCTGTTGAAGAATATAAAGTGCAGAAGTCATTCATGATTGGAGAACTGGCATGTTTTGAGTGAAATGGAGAATCTTTTCTGAAAGGTAAAACAACTTCCTATAGCTGAACATACCATAGCATACAGATTGCCCTGTCTTCAAGGTTTGTAGCAGAATTAATAAAGATAGAATGTAGTCAACCAAATTGGAACATGATCTACTTATAGTTTTTTTTATTATCTGCTTAGCTTCATTTTGTATATTTTGATTTATACACATGTGATACCTCATGATACCTCTTTTTCTCATTTTCTATTGCTGCATCCACCTGAACTAGCACAGTGTCTGATCAGAATACAGAGGAACAAACTGTGGAGGTACTAACTCTGTGGGCATATTAAGTTTGGATGGCAGTAAAAAAAAATACATGAAGGTAACCAGAAATTATGTTTACAGCAAGCTCGCTCTTTCAGGTGATTTTTAGTTCCAAATGCCTGATAGGAATTGCATGACTTCTCAGAAGGTGGAAAAGTGCCCTGAAGTTCCTCTTTCTGCTGTGGAGCTTTCCAAGGAAGTTACCAGCAGAAAGCCACGCTGGCTCTGCCAAAAGCCTTTATGGCTCGTGATGAAGAGCCTGCCTCTGATCATGTTTCCAGTGATGGTTATGATTCAGTGATTGTTGCCTAACTCTTTCTATTTCTGAGACATTCCCTTCTGTAACCCACGCAGTTCTGCTTTCTCCATTGACACTCAGGATTTTACAATGACACAGTGAGGAATGAAAGACACAGCAAAGAGATAGTCATGCAGCCAGGCAGAGCATCATATTTACTACCATTCTGGAGGAAAAACAAAAGTAGAGAACGCTGGGCAGTGGATTTCAGCCATCAGACAAAAAATATTGCCTGTTGTTCTGGAGGGTGTCTGGGGAGGATTCTTGTTCTGGCAGAGCATCTAAGAACATGGCACCTCAGGCCTTGGTATGTACAGCGATGGTTCCCAGTCAGCAGTCTGGCTGATGGCCTCAGTTTCAAGCTGGATGGCTTCTAGACTGCTAGGCTGACATCTGAAATAGATGAACATGTGATTTACACAAATGTCAGAAATAGGAGCTGAAAAGAGTTGATAGTAAACATCCAGGTATCTTAGGATTTGGAGAAAGAATGGGTGCAGAATAAACCCTGGACTGCTGAGACCTAGTGTTGGAATAAAATAGAGAAATGCAAAGCAAAGATAGAATTCTGTTCCTAGTATAAGATGATTCTTCCAGTCCAGTCTTGGGCAGCCTGTGGTGCAGCAATGCCTTGCATCCTTTATCTCTGTGATGACAGAGAAACTTTCACTTGATGAAAGTCTCATCTCATCCCTCCCTCAGCTCCACCTTCTTATAAATAGTAATGGATAAGAAAGTTTTATACAGTTCAATGGCTTTGGGAGCCAAATCTACCAATAAATGATTAAAAAATAACCAAACAAACAAACTGCAGGAAAAAGTGGTACACTGGTGCTATGGTAGTTTCACAGAGCACAAAGAGGGAGAAGTGGATCCCAGCATATGACAGGAGAAAGATATTTTGACTTACTGCTGGACTAAGCTGTTGCAGGAATTATATTGTCCAAGGAAGTTTAGCTTCAAATCCAGCATGAAATCTAACTTTCTTTTAGCTACTTGAAAGTAGGTAAAGGGATGAATGCAAATAAAAAAGCCTGTGACTTGAGGGTCTGTAGAGCTGAAGCTGAGAAGTAATAACTTACTCTGGTTGGTAGATGAGATCTTTCTGTTCCTCAGTATCAAAAAACACAGAAGAAGTGTGATCAGTATAACCCCAGCTATAAGGGGGCCAAAGAAATTTGTCTTCACTTGCTCAACTTCTTTCCCCTTTATCTCTGAATAATAAAACACAGGAGATATGCACAGCAAAGATTTAATTTGTTGACAATTACCTTAAACTATCCATCTTGAGGTTACGTGAATTAGAAGTTTAGGGAAGGGCCTTCACTACCCTTTGCTTTTATAGTGCTATAATAGTGTCACTAAATCACTGTCCACATTGCTTTATTTCCATTTCCAATAACTAGTGAAACTACCAAGTTTTAGCAGCCACTTCAGCAACAGTAAGATAAAGTACTCTTCCTGGAGTTTAGGTAGCATGTGAGAGAGCAGCTTGATTAATAAGAGAGCCTACGAGGCTGCTACTGTGCTACTGCTATTCTCTGGTATTCTGCAAGTTTGCAGAACCTGGGATATGTTATTACTTGGTATCTGTTGGAAATGATGGTCAAAGGCTAATGCAATGATGTAAGGGATGTGAAAGTAGCAGGGAATGCAAAGGATTTCCCCTCTCTTGTTATTGTGCTTTTGAGGTTTTGGTTACTAGGGTTAGCAATTAATGGGTTGGCTGATGATGACGGAGCATCAGTTATCACCAAACAAAGCTTTGTTTATGTGGAGTTCCATGTTTCTTACCCACCATCACTGCTTATGAGGTGGCTACTTTCATAACACTAGGGAGGAGAGAAGAGGAATTGATGAAGGAAGAGGAGGATGCAGCACTATATAGGTAATATAGCCATGGTAACACTCATGAGCAACACATAGAGCTGTGCAAACAGTTTGTGGTATCTATTGTTGGTAACTTAACCCTTCAGCTAAATTTATATGAAGAAAATTGCACTGTGGAGCTTTTCTCAGAACAAGTGGAAAGTTTCTTTTACATCTGCAGTAGCAAGGTGCATGCCTGTATTACCCTGGTGGGCTTTCCAGCAATGCTACCATTCCCTCTTGGCTCCTCGTTCCTGTCTCTTGAAGGACAGGTCTCTATCTTCAATACTAAGAGACATATGTGCAAGCTATATGGGAACTGTCTTTATTTTGATGCACTTGTGTCATAGCTTATGAGCAAAAATTATGTCAAAGGATGCTTTCCCATCCCAGGAGATAAATAAAATACTCATTTAAAGTCTAAGGAAAGGATCATTCTTGTGGAACCCTGAGATAATCCAGCAGTAAAGTCTTATAGAAACTTGGGTTCCCAGCTTCTTCTTGCAAGAGGTGTCTGAAAAAAAACCCCACAATCCCAGAGAAAAAAAAATCCCCCAACAGTCATCTTGGAATGCACAGTTAATTTTGCCAAATGTTCTAAAAATCACCAGGAACGCTTCTAAAACTACTTAAACTTTCATGGCCTTTACTCTTAAACTCAGCATAATCTCTTTGGCAGTTTGTCAGCCAAATCTAGTCCAAGGGACTGTCCTGTTTATCCATCTGCCTCTCTCAGTCCTAAATATCAGAATAAAATATCTTTACTGTCAGGGTGGTTAAACACTGGAACAGTTTGCTGAGAGAAGTTGAGAAGTCTCTGTCCTGGGAGATACTTAAAACTCAGCTGTCTAAGGCCCTGTGCTACATGTTGACCCTGCTTTGAGCAGAGTGGTTGAACTACATGATCTCCAGATGCCTCTTCTCAATATTCTGATTCAAGATTCTGTGAAGTGACAATTTAACATCTCCTCCAGAGGCTCGTTGCCATCTAATCCAGACATCCAGGTTGCTTTGTTGCTGCTGCAGCAGCCTCTAGGGATGGAATGACCAAGCCTGCATTCTGGATTGTATAGCAGTATCCCTCCTTGTCTGTGCCATCTCCTTGCTGTAATAAGACTGGAGAGGGAATTTGGTGGTCATGGCTGTTGGTGAACAGGATGGAGAGAACATACAACCCTTATAAGCAACACCTACAGCTACTCGTGTTTTAATCCCTGCCCTGCCTACGCTGCTATCTGTGATCAGCTCTACTGCAACATGCCCTGCTCCTACCCATGCAAAAAATAGGAATGGGCAAATGGAGACTCACCTATGTGTAGTGGCCCTGAGACAAGGCTCCCCAGCGGCTCTCCAAGGTGAAGAAAGCAGCTAATATTAATAGGGATGTTTGTAGGAACTGGGATACTCAGCTTGCTAGTAACATTGTACAGCTTTGTTACAGCATCCTGTGAGACATCCATGTGACCCGGGTGTGTTCTGTTTTCGTGTGAAATTAGCCACGTCATCTGCTTGGGCTCTGGATAACCTCCGCTGGAAGAACAGGAAAGATTCAAGTATTCCTTGGGCTTTAATTCCTCAGTGTGCAGCCGTGCTATCTCAGGTTGACTATAGTTGGCTGAAATAGACCAAAGAGAAAGCATCATGAGTCAGACATACCACATCTTGTGACAGTTCCTGCCAATTATTTAAGATTTTCAGGCAGCAGGAAGTCTAAACAATTTTCCCAGGAAAACAGTGGGAGTCCCAAGAAGGGTTTGTTATATTTTTGGTGTACATGCAGACTCACTGCTCCCTGTTCTCAGGGTGTTTCAAGGATGTAAGTCTGATCAGCCAGACAGTAAGTCGCTGTCTCTCCCACCTCCTTTTGATGCCTTGACACCTCAGAATAACCAAACCTGGCCTGATTGCAGGTCAGTGTGTAAGCACAAAATGGGAATAGGACACACTGCTGCATATTCTCAACCTTCTGATTAGGTAAGGGGAAAACTACAAACTTCTAGCCGTGAAATGCAGAGAAGGAAATCACCTGAGGGACTTCAGATGGGGTAAGCTGGAGGTCTAATGCTGTCACAGGTAGCATTATCCTTGGTGTCTGTCATTATTATCACAGAATCACAGAATATTCATGATTGGAAAGGACCTCCTAGATCAGAGTCCAACCATACCCATAACAAAAAAACACCTAAAAAACCCCCCACCTAAATACCTAAATTATGAGTAACCATTTTGCAGCATATAAAGTAACTCGCTCATCTTCACCTGATAGTAGGCCTCCCTTAGCTCAGTGTTTTATGTGGAAGTAACCACAGTACAAGTTCTTTTACTTTGTTGTTACACTGGATACTCATCCCAGTGACTAAAAAACCCCATACCCCTTGCTTTAAAAAGTCACATTTTCCAGGCAAGAATTAATTAGTGAAATGGCATTGGAAAGACCTATTTAAACATAAAATATTCATGTTAACTGGAAGCTTTTAACCAATGTTCTCTATTAAATAATCTCTTAAATATTCTCAGCCAGAATTTGTTTGGTTAAAAGGTCATAGTAGGAATGGGAGACTGTAATGGCAAAGGAGAAGGAGAGAATGTAGACATAATACTGACTGCACATTGGTACACAGCAATTTAGAACCAAACAAAACCAACCAAACACACGAAAGAAACAGACTCAAGGTTTCATTGAAAAGACTTCATTACTTTAGTGCCAATAGGTCTAAAGACAATATGGAGAAATATTGAAGAAGGGAAAAAGGATTCTTAGAGACCTGTGAGCCTAAGAGGGCCTGACTATTCTGCAAACACATTTAATGTGCTTGATCCAGTCTCTAATTCTTGCCCTGGTGAATTCCTAATAGAGGTGGATGAAGAAACAGGATGTTGCTTCTATTCGCTGTACGCCAACACACGGAGAGAAGGATTTAGCTCAGTCACTTGAATTTCCCAGAGTCTATGTCTGTGAATTAAAAATGGCAAAAAGCCCCACCTTTTTCAAACCACCAAGCTGAGTTAAGTTGTCCCTCAGGGGAGCTCAAGCTTCCTTTCTCTTCAAGGTATGACTTGCTCGGCTGCCTGCTCACTCCAGCTTCTGGTCTGAAGTGTTTATTCTCTCCTTGGCATTTTATAGGGAGGGCAGGAGTGTAATCCATAGCTATGAAACTTGCCGAGTCATCCAAGTGATTTAAGAGTTTCAGTCTTATTGACAGTAAACAACTGGAAACAAGGCAGTATACCCTGATCAAAGCACTTCTGGTTTTATGGTTTCTGGAACCTCAATTTACTGAAAAGTGAATTTGGTTGCATGGAGGGTATGAGCTCCATATATCTGAACTTTGGATTTTTAGCAGAAAAAAATGTTCAGGAAGTCTTTTGTATTTAAAAATAACATGTCTTCCAAAAAGCCTATGGGCTGAGACTTAAATACCTCAAGAGACAGCAGATCCATCAAGACCTTATTATTTTTCTCAATGCCTTAAACACCCTACCTGGTTTTGTTGCATTTTCTAAGTGATGATGTGCTTTACTTCTCACCTGCATCTAGCCACTGACTGGTTTTATATCTTCACTGAATTAATTAGCCTTTTTTAATATTCACTAGTTTATGTGTAATTTGGATTCCCACATGTTGAAAAAAAGTCTCTCTTACTCTTCTGTGTTATAAAGTAATCAGATGAATCTTTTAATGTCTCCAGTTGGGCTGTATTTTCTTTTTCCAGCCTTCAGATAACTCTACTAGAGCTATTCTTCACACTTTTAAGTTTTTCAACATCCCCCTTAAAATGAGGACACAAACAGTTAAATCTCTATTCTGACATCACTTTCACTCCCAACTCTTTGAGTAGTATATATATTTTGAAATAGCTTCCTTAGTCTCACCTACTTCCCTCACTGACCCACCCAAAGGAAGCACTAGAGCCATGCTAGAGCAGTGGAACTTCCAGTTATGCCACTTGTCACCATGATCTCTACCTTGCCTGTTTTAAGAGCCAAGGTTTTCCACTGTGAAGCCTTCCCTTCTTCCTGGAGAATGTTCTGTATTCATTGTTCTTAGAGAAATCATCCTGGCTGTACACAGTACATACACATTTATCTATGTATATATTTTCCTAATGTAAGACATAACACATATAAACTGAGTAAGTCGTCTGAGGAATGGCTGAGGGAGCTGGGCTTATTTAGCCTGGAGAAAAGGATGATGGAGACCTTCTCACTCTCTACAGCTCCCTGAAAGGAGGTTGTAGACAGGTGGGTGTTGGTCTCTTCTCACAAGTCACAGCTGATAAGGGGACATGGCATCAAACTGAGCCAGGAGAGGTTTAGGTTGGACATGAGGAAAAACTCTGCGGAAAGGGTTATCAAAGACTGGAACAAGCTGCCCAGGGAAATGGTTGAATCACCACCCCTGGATGTATTTAAAAGCCATCTAAATGTGGTGCTTAAAGATCTGGTGTAGTACTGGCCCCAGTGGATTTAGATAATGGTTGGACTTGATGATCTTAAAAGTCTTTTCCAACCACAGCAATGCTGTGATTCTGTATTAGAAGGTACTTCAGTATTTCTGAACGGGGTTGGTCTCAAGTGATCCAGCTAGCTTTGTATGACTGCTCTACCATTCTATACAGCACTCAACCTTTATGTCCTATTTGAAGTGATGCCAGACTACACAAAACCCTCCACACATGATAGGAGATTCTAATTAAGAAATAGTAGGCAATCCTAAGTAATTTTCAACATTTGTATTCTGATAATTCTTGAGGTTTTCTTTTAAAATATGATTTTATACCGCTCCTTCGTTTGGGAGTTTACTGAACAAAGAGTCATTAGGAAGGAACACAGCAACAAATAGTTTAAAACAATCTTCCTAAGTTAAACCTTAAAAGGTCCGGGAGAGTTCTAGTTCCTAAGTATGAGACTTTTATAGCACTTTGCTCAGATGTTGTCTAAGCTGATAACTGATTTAACTGCTTGAATTAACTGGCCTGATGATGCATCTCTTAAACTGGAGGCCTTGATATTGAGGGCACATTATGAGTTTCTAAATATTTGCTGAAAACACTTGTCAAGTAGATTATGGGAGAGTCAAAAATAAGAATCTAGGTTTTGTATCTGTGAATTGAGGGAACACTTCCTGATAGCACAAAGCTAGATAGGCTCAGATGTCCTGGTACTCCATTTCTGGCTGCTGTTACACATGCCCTGTTCTCTTCTGAAGCAGTTTTGAAGCCTGAGAACTCCAGTGGAAGTTAGAAGCAGATAGTATTAATGACCAGCCCTATCACAGCAGAAGAGAGAACACAGGCATATGAACAAAGATTACTAGCAGACCAGCTTAAAATAGAAAAACGCTAGGAAAATATACGAGGAATTACTAAAAGCATTATAAAATATTAGGAAAATATTGCTTCCTCACTGAATCCTGTCCCCTTCTTAAAAGATTTTCTGCCTTTTCCTCTGATAAACCTGCAAGAAATCAAGTTGAATCTTATCAATGACTGCATTTTTTCTTTTGATATATTTTCAGTCTTATTTTAACTGAGCATATGAATTTCTCCTCTTCCACATATGAGCTGCTCTTTCTTTATTTTCCCCTGGAATTAGTATCATAGTAAAATATCTGGATGTTTGCAGAAACCTTCCTATGTTTCAGTTGTAATTTACCACCAATGATGCTAACTACTATTGCTTTTAATAGAATGCAGTGCATCAGATGCAAATAAAGAACTGTATTTTCTGGAGTCCTAAAAGCCATAAAACTTGCAGGAGGCAAGAAGGCAGCAGAAAGGTTTCCACTGTAAAAGTATGAGGGGTTGGAATCAGGAATGCTGCAATATTGACCAAATTATTGCCTCATTTTCTGCTTTGATTGCATACTACTTCTTCCACATGAATACTTTTCATTCAAAGCAGAGGATTTTCTACTGAGAATATTCTTATCTATATTTAGAAATTCTACTCCAGTGCAGGTACATCTTCAGTGTCCTGCTGACAGGACCACGAATTTCTGGACTGAAAAAAGTGACAGAGAACACCCCCAAAACCCCCCAGACCAGATGACAATTGGAAGAGATTACTTACCAATGATGTGCAGTAAGCACTCAGATGTGTGTATGACCTTTGGTGATCCTTTATCTCTGTGCTGTATAATACATGTATACTGTCCCTCATCCACAATTGCTGCATTTAACAACTGCAAAGTCCATTTGTCCATATCCATCTTGGTGCGGTTTACATAGTTAGGACTAAGGTTATCACGTTTTTCTTGGCCGTAGTATACTTCATGCACCACTTCAAGGGTGCCTTTTTGCCAAAAAATTCTTAAATCCTTTATATCATTTTTCTGAGAGTTTGGAAAATAGCAGGATAGGTTCGCCGTGTGATTGAGAAATGACTTCACCTGATGCACACTGGCAGCAATACCTTAGATAAAGAAAGAGAAGAAATTAAGATTTCTATCAGTCACACAAGAACAGCACGTATCTGCACTCACAGAGGCTACACTTAACAACTGTAGCCAGAAAATCACCAGCATTTAGACACAAACCCACCCACTAGGCATGACAGGACACATAGTTCTTCAAACTGACTCACTTAGAATCATAGAATGGTAGGGGCTGGAAGGGACCTCAGGTGATCATTGAGTCCAACCACCCTGCCAGAGCAGGATCATCCTGGACAGGACACACAGGAACAGATCCAGGGGGGGCTGGAAAGTCTCCAGAGAAGGAGACTCCACCACCTCTCTGGGCAGCCTGTTCCAGGCTCTGTCAGCCTCCCAGGGAAGAAGTTTTTCCTCATGTTGAGGTGGAACTTCCTGTGTTCCAGTTTGTGACCATTGCCCCTCGTCCTATCCCAGGGCAACACTGAAAGGAGACTTCTACTTGACACCCCCCCTGCAGAGATTTGTAAACATTGATCAGATCCCCTCTCAGTCTTCTCCAGGCTAAACAGCCCCAGGGCTCTCAGCCTTTCCCTGTAAGAGAGATGTTCCAGTCCCTTCATCATCTCGTAGCCTCTGTTGGCCTCTCTCTAGTATTTCCGTGTCCCTCTTCAATGGAGGATCCCAGAACTGGACACAACACTCCAGCTGTGGTCCCACTAGGGCAGAGTAGAGGGGGAGGAGAACTTCCCTCAACCTGCTGGACACAGTCTTCTTGATGCACCCCAGGGTATCATTGGCTTTCTTGGTCACAAGGGCTCATTACTGTCCTATGGACAGCAAGTCTTCCCCTAACCTGTAGTGGTGCATGGTCTTTCTCCCCAGGTGCAAGACTTCACACTTGCCCTTGTTGAATTTCACATGGTTCCCCTTTGCCCAGCTCTCCAGTCTGTCCAGATCTTGCTGGATGGCAGCACAGCCTTCTGGTGTATCAGCCATTCCTCCCAGTTCCATATCATCAGCAAACTTGCTGAAGGCACACTCCATCCTTTAATCCAGGTCATTGATGAAGATGTTGAATAACACTGGACCCAGTACTGATACTGGGGAACACTGCTAGTTACAGGTCACCACCTGGACTCCATGCTACTGATCACAACCCTCTGAGCTCTGTTGTTCAGCCAGTTCTCAACCCATCTCACTGCCTCCTCTTCTAACCCACCTGAGCTTACCCACAAGGATGTTATGGGAGACAGTGTCAAAAGCATCTCTGAAGTCAAGGCAGACAACATCCACTGCTCTCCCTGCATCTACCCATTCAGTCACACCATCATAGAAGGCTATCGGATTAGTCAGACATGGCTTCCCTTTAGTAAATCCATGCTGGCTACTCTTGATAACCTTCTTTTCTTCCATGTGCTTAGAGGTGATCTCCAGAATGAGCTGCTCCATCACCTTTCCAGGGATGGAGATGAAGCTGACTGGCCTGTAATTACCAGGATTTTCCTTCTTGCCTTTTTTGAAGACTGGAGTGACATTGGCTTTCCTCCAGTCCTCAGGCACCAATCGTGTTCTCCATGATCTTTCAAAAATGATGGAGAGTCATAGTGTAACAACATCAGCAGCTCCTTCAGCACTAGTGGGTGCAGCCCATCAGGGCTCGTGGATTTGTGTGTTCAGTTTACCCAAGTGATTTCTAACCCAATCCTCATCGACCAGTGGAGAGTCTTCCTCCCTCCAGGATTTCTCTCTTACTTCCAGGGTCTGGGATTCCTGAGGGCTGGTCTCAGCAGTGCAGACTGAAGCAAAGAAGGCATTCAGTAACTGCCTTCTCTGCATCCTCTGTCACCAGGGCTCCCACCTCATTCAGCAGTGGGCCCACATTTTCCCTCATCTTCCCTTTACCACTGATGTATTTGAAGAACCCCTTCTTGTTCTCCACCACCTTACCTTGTTGGTCTGTCTTTCCTAAAAAGTACACGGCCATCCATGACGACACTCTGGTCATGTGAGCTGTCCCACTATGTCTCCGTAACTGCAGTGAGATCATGGCCCTGCGACCGAACACAGATCTCCAGTTCCTCTTGTCTATTCCCCGTGCTGCGTGCATTGGTGTGTACGAATTTCAGAGAGGGAGTTGAGCACATCATTTTCACCCTTCAGGGGTGGAAGATCTGGTTCTCAAAAATGCCAGTACGCTGCCCCACAGGTGCTTGGCTACAACACCCTCCACACTTAGTGGAGTTCAGGTCATAAAACTGATTCTTGTTTTACTTCCTCTATTTGACTTCCCAAGGAAGCCCTACCATACAGAGCTTGTGAGCATCTATATTTTACAAGACTTCTGTGCAGGCAAAAGGTCCAAACCATTCTTGCATGCATTACCCTGAGTGTAGTGAAATTCTGCCACAAAGGCAATCGTTGCACAGTTTCTTTTTTAAAAGCTGAGTTCATTCTCCTAATAAAATAACACAGCACTGAAGTGAAGAAAATGTGAAGTGCACGCTGTGTGGTAAATGTTGGTGTCTAGGGAATATAAGACCAGAAGGTCAGAAACAGGTGAACACTTTCAGTCTCACCGAAAAATTAATCTAAAGTTTAATGACAAATTAAATGTCAGCTTTATCTGTTCCATAATTAATCTAGAGTTTAATGACAGATTAAATGTCAAACTTCACTGTTCTGTTGTTAACAGAAATAGTCAATAAATACAATTAGGCCTTCATGCAAAGAAAGTGTGAACCGTGTTACACAAGAGATGATTTTTTCCCCTGCTTTCATCAGCGTATGTTGCCCTCATTACAGGTGGCAATGGCCTGGGAGGACCATCTTTTCCTGGAATGAGAAATGCAGTCCTCTGTCCCAGGAGATACAAACACCTCTGATGTGTTCCAAAGGAGGAGAAGATTTACAGTCTCTCTCCTGGTGCAAAGTTTTGACTGCTCCTCCAGTGCACCAGCCTGCAAAATGATCTCTATAGCTGCCTAAATCTCCAGTTGTCCCATATCAAAGTGTCAGTTTTCAGTTTAATATTGCTGTGCTCTGTGATATACAGAGGTGATATACACACATTTTAAAGATAGATTTCAACAGAAAATTTAAGAGCCACATAAAATAAATGTAAAGATATAAAGTTGAAGAGAGAAAGTACTTGCTCTATATTTTATAAAATCCCTGCACACAATTTAAATGCATGTCACATAGGCTCTATGACCTTGATTGTGGAATGGAAATGGATAATTACTACTAAGGGTTTAGCTTCTTGGATGAGAAAGTATCGCATAGCAGGAAAAAAATAATCAAACCAGTTTTTACAATTAAAAATGTGTCCTTTACCTGGGAGGAGTATCAAAGCATAAAAGAAGCATATGCAGACCTCCATGACACTGTAAGAAAGAAGAATGAAAGAAGTATGTTAGAGGTTGAAAACACTCCGCTACTTTCTCCAGGACTCCCAAAGAAGTGGTAAAACAAGATTTAGCAAGAGAGAGACTATTGAGAAAGTTCATCATCTCACCTTTTTCCATGGACTGGTGCAAGGACTTCCGTGTACTTCACAGCCTCTGGCGATAATAAGCATGGCAGATCTCTGGTTTACAGAGAAGGTGATGTGGTGCAAGTTTACTGTAGGAAGGGTATGCCATGAAAGGAACACAGAGCCTCTGGGGTGCAAAGGACAGGACAAGTACCTGACACGCCTGGTGCAGAGGAAAGAGGAATGGGGAGAGTGCTTGGCCTGACAGTGTGGGGAAGAAGATGAGGGAATTGAAAGTAGACGGGGAGGGGAGGGTGACACAGAAGGAGAAGGTGGGGGAGATGGCGTGATGTCAGCTACCAGAAGTGATGAAGTGTGTGACCTTCAGTTTTGTAGCAGGAATCTATCCTTCACCACAGTAAAAGATAACTGAGAGAAATCCTATATTGTTTAAAGAGTTGAAGCTCAACAGCACCTAATCTTGGGTCAAAAAAAACACAACCTGGTATCTGCTTAGAAAAAAACAAACAAACAAAACAAACCCCAACCCAAGACCCTACGTTACATCTCCTAAGCAAACTTCTATGGCTGCTTGGGGTCATGTAGTATAGGGGTCTATAATCCTGGTGAAGAGCCTAATGCCATTCCCATACATCAGTGAGAGAAGGGCACCTGTATCTGACTGGCTTGTAGCTGCTGGTTTGCATCTTAGCAGTGCCTTTGTGCTTTTCCTGTACCTTTTCCAGCCTCCACACCACCCCTGCCAAGGTGCTTCATTCTCCTCCTTCAGACAGCTCCAAACACTCTTCTTTTTCTGGAGCAGATGTAAAAACTCTTCAGCACTCATACTAAAAACCAGTGAGATTGCTGCACTGACTGGCAGTACAGCTTCCTGAAGGTTTCCCTTTATTTTTTTTTGGTCATGTTTTATTTTAATCTGGGACACTTAGGTCTTTACCCCAGGTCTCTGGAGCAAGCTTCTCTCCTTCTGTTTAATAGAGAATTCCCCTCAGTCCACTGACATGTTTTGTCAAGTACAGAACTGTGAATTCTTTTACCAGACCAGATTCATTCTGCCTTTTCTTAGGAAATGGAGAAAGAAGCCCCGATGTCTCGAAGGATATAGAGAATTGTCTTTGTGATCCACCTCTCACAGCAGAAAAGGAGAGAGAGCTTGTGCAGAATCCATTGTGGTAGACAGAGGTTTTCTGCTCCAGCTGCCCCACTACACGGTAAACTTTTATCAAGGGATTTTTCTCCTAGGCTGGGACTCACTGAATTAAACCACACAAATGATTGCCTAAATAAAACTGCTTGTGCCAAGCCTACAGAAACTCTTTCTCAGCAGTCATATTTCCCTCCTGTGAATAAGAATTTTTGCTTCCAGTCAAGTTTTAAAAAAAAAAAGCATAATCCTGCATATTTTTTTTTCTTTATTCAGTGCAGGTGTGTAAGAGGAGAAATTGAAACAATTTAGCAACTGAAAATGTAAGTAGAGGGAGTGTGTTGCTGTAGCTGGGCATGTTTATCAATGACTGTCTCACAGCAGCAAAGACCAAAACCAGAACTGAAAATAAGACTGAGCCTGAGAAATAAAACTCAGCCAAAAATACCAGATAACACTGCTTGCCTTTCTTTATGGGTTGGATTTGGAGCTGTGAGGACAGAAGTCTCATGGCTTCCTGGCTGCTGTCTTCCAGAAAGCTTGCTGCTGGGGATGGCAGGACCTCCACTAGAGACAGTTGCTGAATCATTAATTGGCCCACTAAAATTTCAATGCTGCAAGCAGCTTCTCCTTTCCTTTTTACAAGATGCCTTTAACCAGCAAATGCAAAACCTTGAAGCCAGTGTCCAGAAGACCGAGGGGAGGAAGGAGACTGACAGTCTCTGTGTTGGCTGCTTACCCTGTTTTTTAGCACAGAATCATAGAATTGCTTTAGCTGGAAATGACCTTTAAGATCATCAAGTCCAACCATTAATTCAACACTGCCAATCTCACCACTAAACCATGTCCCTCACCACCACATCTACATCTTTTATATAACCCCAGGGATGGGAACTACCCTACCTCCCTGGACAGCCTGTTCCAGGGCTTAACAACCCTTTCCCATGGAATAATTTTTTTTCTAATGTCCAGCGTAAACCTGACATCCAGAATTATGTGAGGTCAGTCCACAGAGATACTATTTTCCCGTTCTAAATAAGGCTCTCACTATGTGGCATGTCTTTCTTGCCTTTTCATAGAATCATAGAATGTTAGAGGTTGGAAGGGATCTCTGGAGTCCAACCCCCCTGCCAAAGCAGGATCACCCAGGGCATGTCGCTCAGGAATGCATCCAGATGGGATCTGAAAGTCTCCAGAGAAGGAGCCTCCACAACCTCTCTGGGCAGCCTGTTCCAGGCTCTGTCACCCTCACAGTAAAGAAGTTCATCCTCATGTTCAGGTTGAGCCTTCTGTTCTCAAGTTTATAGCCAATGTTCATTGTCCTATTGCTGGACACTACAGAAAAGAGATTGGCCCCTTCCATTTGACACCCACCCTTCAGATATTTATAGACATTGATCAGATCCCCTCTCAGTCATCTCCTCTCAACACTGGGGAGATGATCAAGTCCCTTAGTCATCCTTGTAGTTCCCCGTTGGACTCTTTCCAGTAGATCACTGTCTCTCTTAAACTGGGAAGCCCAAAACTGGACACAGTGAGTCTTTGTCAGCCATTCCTGAAGATGTCCCCATGACTCACAAATTATGTGTGGATGCCAGGGATTAAAAATGAAGAAGTATATGAATTGAAATGATGTCAGTTTACAGTCAGTAGTCACACTCAACCCTTTATTTACTATCTCTGCAGTGCATTCACTGAAAGGAGAAGAAACCATGAGTACATGAACTTTGTAGGCCCTATTCGTGACTACTTTGGTTTAGCCCACACCAAGTTGAGAAGTCATGAGGCAGTTCCCACTTGGCTAAGTACAAGGGGATTCTTTTCCTGAAGAACTCTGTGATTGACGTTCAGGAAAAAGAGGTAACTCCTTTCCCTTTACTTTTGAGGGTAATTGCCAGAAATCCCTCTGCAACTTATTTTGAGATTGGGTTGACCTTTCTTTCTCTTGTTCCTCCCAGTCCAGCATGTGAAAACCCAGTGCACCTAGTGGAGTGTGCAGGTCTTGGATTAAACAAAAGCTTTGCATCTGGTATGCTTGTCTGGGTTTTTATTTGCTGTCTTTTCTCCTGTTTTCATTTCTTGGATAGTTATCTTTTGAAAGACACTGCCAAATCTGTGCTACTTGACTCCTAAGTTCCTTCACTGCCCCTTAGTTCCTATCAAGATGTTCCTTTCTTACATGTAAATTATTTTCTAACATCAGGTACGGATCTTCTGTGGGAAAATTCTCCACCCCCATGTTTCATGGTGAACTCAAAACAAAACTGGCCACTGAACTAATGAGCGATTCTTTTGACTTCTCTAATGTAGGGAATTTTCCTAAAATTTCTGCCCTGTAAAACACTGAGTAGCTCAGTGAGCAGCGCTGTGAGCCTCCTGGAGACAGGACAGCTGTGACTCAGACTTTCTATGGCTGACCTGAAAGCTTTTCCTAGCGACTTTTAAAGGAAATTCTGCTAAAGATTCATTTTTCAGCCTTCTCCCATGTTGTAAACACAGGTTGATTTTAATAAGTGTTTTCAAAGAAAATTCCCTCAGTGTGGCAAGGTCAGAGAACTCTCAGATCCCCTCCACCCAAATCCTAAAGCCATACAACCACCTAAATACCCAGCAAGGGACACGTTTTGAAAACCTACCATTACCCAGGCCAGCTGTGTTTCGTACATGCTGCTCCAGTTAGGAAGTGGGACTGGTTTAATCAATTGTTAAACATTTCCTATTGCTCATTCTTTTAGAACAATCTCTTACTCCAAGTTACATATAAAAATCCTGGGCTTATTGTTTAATTGTGTTGTTATTACATTAAAAATAACCCTCTGTTTTGCTAATTTTTGATTTCTGAATGCATTGGTATGCCTTCCCACTATCCCCTCTTTCAGTAACATCCTTTCTTTTATTGTATCTAAGAGCTTCAGGAGAACTATGACTTTCTCTATGATTCTGGGATCACTTTGCTCTAACACCCATAAATTGCTCTTTTCAATCAAACAACACCAATTGTTTAAATAATACCTTTGGTCCAAAGATCATGGAGCATTCCACTCCCTCTGCAAGCTGAGTTCTTCATCCACACCTAAAGGGCAGGTATCTCTGAAAGAGAGCACAGCAACTGCCTAACAGCACACAATCCCACAGCACAAATCATAGGAGATGAGCATGTACTTCACGCAAGGGAAACCACAGGGGAAGTTCAGAGGGGAAGAAGAACGTCATCAACCAGAATGAGACATTCGTTGGGATTAGCTGTGGTGTTTTTTTCAGAGTTCCACCTAAAGGATGGGACAGGTTGCCATATTTTCCACACTGAGCTCTATCTGGCCACAGAATTGGTGATGTCGTCTTCTCCTTTTCCCACCCTTGCACTTGCCTCAAGGGTAGTCAACCAAATTCGTCAGCTGGGAAGCTGCAATTTCCAGATTCACTTCTCACCAGATCACACTAACGGGTTGGACTGTGGAAGGAAACAAAGCAGCACACCCCTGTTCCCCCACAGGTGACAAGGTAGAGATGCCCAATGATTAACAGACCAGCGAGTTGCTGGAGTTTCCTCAAGGGTCACTGGACAGAAGAGGGAATTCAAATGCCCACTCCCAGGCTGTCCCTCTTCTGAGCCTCCTACTTCTGCAGAGGACACTTTGCCTGGAAACGGCAGCATGGCTACGCGATGCAGTACGGGCATAACCTCAAACAGCACTCCACGGGGCACCTCGGATGGCAAGATACGTGCTGTACACAAAAGGGTGAATCTATAGTCGGTTCCTAACCTAAACCCAAATGCACCTGCCAAGGATTAGCAGCCATACAATATATTATGTGTTTAGTCCCGAGGTACTGCATCCTTTATTTTCAACAAGTGCCTTTCAAAACCAGCTGGGCATGTGGCACAAACCTCATATTACTTCTGAGACAGGGGGATCACTGCTCAGGAGTTACCTTTTTTTCTTGCAATGAATTAATCTCAATTATTAAATGAAGGTGTGATATTCAAAAGAGCAGTTAAATGAGCCAAGCCCTCCTGCTCTCTGTTCTACTGCAGAAATCACTCTAGGGACACATACTGATTTTCTCACAGTGCTTCTCATGGCACATTAACTGATTTACAAAGCTAAAGGAAAACGTTTTGCCTTTTGCTTTTGGGTCCCTCCCTTCAGCTACCAGAATTACAGTAATTGGGAAGAAAGGACCTGATTCTCATGTCTACTGGTGTAAATTGAGATCACCAGCCTTACAACGTGCATAACTGGAAAATGCCCTGCAGATCCACTTCGGTCCTTTCGCCCAGTTCCTGGTTATAAATGTCCTGCTCCAGGAATTCAGGCAATAATTGTGCTGACGCTAACTGTAGAGTAGGCTCATTCTGCTATAGATTGGTCAGCTTGCTCCAGGGAATAAGGGATGTGTGTGAAGCTGCTATGACGAGCAGCTGTGGCTCAAATGAAATAAGAGTGCAGCTGTGGAGTCACTTCACTAAGAGTAATCACATTTTTACAAGTGTATCCTCCTACTTGTTTATAGGAGCATAGCAAAGGCTTGCCTTGGTAACTGCTCAAATCATTATCAGATAAATAAAAAGCAAAACCACTCACTTGAAAGCAGGATTACAATATGAGGGAGTACCTTATTTCTTTCTTCAGGCTCTCTGATTCAGAGGCAGCAAAATACTCCACTATGGATCTTGGCAGCAGAAGTGCTCCTTCTTTCCTCTGTCCTCGGTGCCTGTCCTCCACCATACGCAGAAAGCCCAGATCACAGAAAAATCAACCATTCCTATCATAAATACTTATGTGCTTCTTGCAGCGAGCACTCTCTCTCCAAAAGAAGCTTCCTCTTTTTAAGGTGAAATTCCCCTTCTTTCAAAGCACATTTAAGTCTCTCACAAGTGTCAGAGTTATTCACAGCGTCCCTGAGCTGCTGTTTAGCCCCGGTCTTTGAGAAAACCTTTGCTTGGATTTTGCCTGGAGGAAATAACCCGTTTTGAATAAGGCTTAGTTTTCATGGCTGGCAAATTCCATTCACTTTTCTTTGCTTAAATAGGTCTTATATTAATAAAATGGGAAGTAGATTTGTTGGCAAGGACTGAAGTTTCTCCAATGAGATTAGACAAAACTCTCTGTCCTTCCCCAAGACTCTGCTGCTGAAAGTCACCAGGTTACTTTAAGATCTGATGACACAATAAAAATAAATCTGGATGGATTGTTAAGTAAGAATGGTGCTATCAGGGCTGATTCCATAGCATTTATGGGAAATCAGAGAAATGTAAGGCCATACCTTTACTACCACTGCCATGCTTGCTGTGTACTAATGGCTTTTTCCACACAACTAAGTAAAAAAAAAGTCTTATGCTTATGTGTTTGACTAACTGTACGTATAATTCAGCTAGCTGCTACATTCATTTTGCTGTACTGCCAATTTATTTACATGGAATATGATTTCTCCTGTAACCTCATTTTGATTCTGCCAGCTTAGTAAAACTTGCGACTTTATAATTCATTAAGATAAGATTTAAGTTGGCTTATGAGCATGCAGTGAGCCTCGTAAACACCCAGCTTAATGACTGCAATTGTGCTTGCCAGCCGTAGATCAAACATTATTCACATCTGAGTCTTTTTTTTGACTGAATCACAGCTGATACACGGCATTCAAAAAGGAGCTGTCTGGGAAGAAAAACCCATCCTGTATCTATTGCCTATTAAACATTGTTAGAAATTCAGTTTTTATACATCTCTTTCTTTGCCCAGGACAAACTACTCAACGACACTGATTAAAAATAGAGAAGTAGGCTGCTATGAGTGAAAAGGGGGAAGTTTTTTCTGTAGTCTGTAGCAGAGAGCTATAATTTGCTTTTAACTCAAGTTTCCTGTTAATGCAGCCAAAAGAATAATTTCTTCAACTAGACTGATTAAAAACTAATTGGATCTAATTAAGTGTTTTCCAACAAGTTCAGCAAAAATCTAAAACCTAGGAGCTTTTACAGGCTTTGGGTTTTTTACTTGCTTTTAGTTAATGAGAAAAATCAGCAGAGGTGCATAAGATTCCCAGAGATGATGGAGGATTTTTCCCCCCACCTCTCTTTTGTCACCAAAAGTAATGATGGTTGAGACCTAAACTTTCTACTGGAAGTAATCACATTGGAAATGCTTAATATTCTTTGTCTTTCTGCCTACAGAATCTTGACATTTATACTGAATGTCACACAAATTTGTTGAATTTAGTTTTCACCTGAGTGATATCAAGAGTCAGAAAGCTTGGCTGCAGTTAAATGAGGAGGAACTGCCCTTTGTAGGAGCCTGAGTTGATGTGGAGGGATTCGGTTCCTTGCTCATGGTGAAAATTTTGCTATGTATTTATAGCTGAGCTTTGCCTATATTGTTATTGATAATAACAGATATTTGATGCTGCTAGCTCAGTTTGCAATGCGTTGCCTGTGATTCTCTTTATAACTTGCTGAGTGGCATCTGAAACAGGAAACCAATGTGGCTAAATCAGAAGAGAATCAATCTAAAAGGTTTGGAGCAAGACAGACAGTGCCTCGGCAAAAGAAACTAGATCAGGCTTTAATTGAAACATGAAAAATTACATAAGACCACAGAGAGGTGGGGATTTTGTAGCATAGAATTAGGAGTTAGCAGCAAATAAGGTTTTTAAGCAGAGGTTAGTGAGAACACTCTGTGAGTGCTAGGGGGGAAAAGTACTTGATGATAGATCATGAAGGAAAGGTAAGCAGTTATTCAGAAAGACAGACTGAACTTGAAAGCCCAGGTTTAAGAGTGAATTTTCAGCAACAATTCAGCCACTTTTTTGTCTGTTGCTGAAAGAAAAATTGGAGAAACAGTATGAAGATGCAAAGTAAGGATATCTACAAAGAGATGTCCAAGTTAGCGTAGACAGAAAGAGGAAGCACGCTCTTTGTTGAAATAGGTCACACTAAACACGGTGCCTATTTCTAATACAGCACAAACCTAAAAACGGACAAGTGTCTGGAAAGATGGCTCCTTGCAGCCCAGATTCCACCTCTGTAAGGCTTCCCCTGGAGATATGTAACAGCACTGACAGGATGCTGTGGGCTTCACAAAGCCTCGCTCCAATTCACAACTGTGCAGGAGAGGTGTGTTTGCCAATGTGGAGCTGCTTGTGATGCTCCAAGACACTTACATGATGACAAGATGATGTGCAAGAGATTAATGGAAGCGTAAGTGGACATATTCCTGCCACCCACAGCAGGGGTGCAGATGCTCAGAGGGAATACCCCACGCTCAGCAGATGCCCCAAGCTACCAGAGGGACAAAATGCAGATGGCTGAAATCTTGATTTTTGTACATGCAGCTACTACGTACCAGCAGAGGTTTTCTAGATACTTGCCAGAGTGGGAAAAGCTCCAGAACGAGGCGTGTTTCAGTAAACAACAGGGAATTGTTAGGTACTGTTGGGAGGTGTCTTGAGACTCTGGAGGTACAAGTATGAAACTGTTTCTGTATAGTCCCGCTAGAGTTTCTGGGTATCGCTAAGGCCAAAACCTCCACTAAAGTGGCCTGAGGGTACACAGCACAAAAAGATTGAGAAACCAAACTGTCTTGCTTATAATTCCACATTCAGAGATGACTCCGAGGACTGAAAATCCTAGCATGGCATATTCCCCAGATGGGTTGTACGGGACAAATGTTAAAATCTAGAAAAGGTGGTAATACAGTTTTTGCCATAAACTGATAAGACAAGTTTTATAGACAGAGAAATATCTTTTATTAGACCCAAATACTGGTTGACAAAACCAGGAAGAGCTTATAAAGGATTGAGAAAGGTCTGACAGCCTGCAATCCAATTCTGTGTAGAGATCTATTCAATAATTTTATGCAGGAACCAATTCAATACAATTCTGAGACAACCAACTACGTCAACTCCATCAAACAAGACAAAGAGAGGAAAGGATTTCTCCTGGCTCCTGTCTGGGACTGGGTTCTGCTGGGGCCTGAATTAGTAAACTCTTTCTAAGCATCTGAAGTTTTGATTCCTGGAAACCTGCAACCATGGAGACCTACAGGATTTATGTTAAATAACAGCTGAAAAGGGGCTTTAATGTGTGCCAGATTGTGTTTGGATGCCTTAAATCCAGCCCAGGAGGCATCTTAGGTGCTGAGAAGCTTTGGTGGATTTGGCCCTAACTGGACAGGCTTCTTCCCTCCTCTCGTGGCCAGAGGCAGCTCCTGCACTGCTTTTGCTTAGCTCTGCAGTTGCTGTGGATTACCAATGCCTGCTGAAAGGAACATCCCACATCTTCTCATCTCAGAGCATGGCAAAAACTTCTGGAGATTAAAGGCAATCTCACAAAAGGTCCCTACTGCAGTTCCTAGGAGCAATGGCCAGCGGTGCCAGGAAAACACTCTAGCCCTCAGGAAAGACAGATTTCAATTCTGATGGTCCCAGCAAGCCCCAATAGTTGTCCAGGAGTGAGAACTACCTTAGAGATCTCAGGCACACCCTGTTTAGTGTTTATTCAGAAAAAGAAGCAGCTGCTCCTATGGGGCAGGAGAACTACATTTAATCTTCAGTCTTTAAGATTATTTAATTGGCTGTGTCCTACAGGATGTTCCAGTTAAACTGGGAGACAGGTTTGTTCAATATACAGTGCTTAAATTTTGTGAGGTTGAGATTAAAGTATCCAGAACATCTGAAGAGGGTTTCTTTCTCATGGCTTCTGGTTGAGCAACTTGTTTAAACAAAATGTGATTCTTTGATGTGGAAGTGATGGTAACATGCAAGGGAATTAAATGCATAAAATGTAAATTCAGGCAATGAGCTTACAAAAACTTAACCCTCTATGTATGCTGATGTACTGAAGTGCTCCTGCCCATGTATCCTATAGATTCACTCACTCGTTTTTCTGTGAAAACTGGAAGAATTATGATATTTGAAACCAGTGCAGAAAGCACATCCTTTTCCACTCAAGTCCTCTCAGAGCATAAGAGAGTCTGGCAGTCCTCCTAATAAAAAATAAAAACAAAAACTGGCTGAAAACGAAAGAATATGACAGTAGTCTGTTCCGGAGTGCACGTCCACTGTGTGGAAATGTTATCAAAAGGAAACTGGCACGTGGAACAGAATATCTTACTCTTAAATGGTTTGCATTTATATGTTACTTAAAATAAATTAAACTGCTGAAAAATAAACATAATCACGTGAGAGGCTAAGCTGACATTTTACGATCTTTTTTGTGTGTTTTTTTTTATTTTACAAGCATTGAGAATAACTAGTTTCTCTTTGAAGCCATCACGTGGAAGCAGCAGTGAAATAATAAGCCCCTTTGAACAAAACTTGGGTATTTAAACCTCCCTATCTGTACTTTCCTGTCCTATGCTCTGCTAAAGGCTGGTTTTCTTCCCTTAACTGAATTTCTTATTAATGAAACTACAGACTGGATTCTTTTGCCAGGGGTGGCCTTCCTCTAGCTAGGGTGAACAAAATTATTTTATTTCCCTGACCCATTGCTGCTAATAGGAGCAAGAATGATTGAAGAATTGTGGAGAGAGTACAAAATATTGACAAGTGCACTGGGATTACCAATGAAGTCAGAGAAAATATTGAATTAGGTAATCAATGAAACCAAACAGCCAGAGGAAATGAGACAAACTGCCATTATCATCAGCTCACCTCTTATCCTGTGTGGGATTTGATAAAAAAGCTGTGCAGTAATCTTCTTATTCTGAAAGCTTCATATTTTGAGACCTTTCTATCATTGCTTTAAAAGAGGGTGACAATACGTAAACTGCCAGCTAAGGAGTTCAATTTTCAGGGTTTGACACGAGGCTAAATTTGAAGATAAACCCCCCGAAGTCAAGAGGAACAGCAAAAGGAGAGGAAAGAGCATGGTTCAGAGCCGCAAGATGCGACATCCCTCAATACATTTGGGGAGATACAGAAAAAGAAGAATCCCATCCATAAGGGTAAGCAACACAGGTAGTTTCCTCTTGGACCAGCAAGATGCAAACTACTGCTGTCCTGAGGTTAATCCAAAGCAGATGACAGCTCAGGGCTCTGCAGACAAGCCTAGAGAGATCTTGCCTACTGGTGAGTAATTTTGGTAACCTTTAGAAACTGTGATTATGTGTGTGTGTGTGCAAAATATAGCTTGTAAGCATCCAAATATGTAGAATTTGCTATCCTAAATCATCTGGCATTGTGAGGCTTGGAAACTGTGTAGAGTATTATCTTGCCAAAATGGGAACCGGAGGGGGTTTAAGCTATTTAGAATGAAATGAGAGCAATTAGGTCGAACAATGGAAAATTGCCTAAGTTGCTCAATAAACAGCAATTTTGGTAAGTCTAGCAGCTGCCTCCAAGAGACTGAAAGAAGGTTAGTTTGTTATATTACCATTATTATGCATTTTTAAGGCTCAGACAGGTAATTTCACAATCTGAATCCTGCTTGCATTCAGCTGAAGTACAATTGATGACTTCTATCTTATAAAAATATACTCATTCACTCTATTCCAGCTGTAGTGCTATTCTGAGCACGCTGTTGCTTGCTTTTAGTTAGTGTACTGGGAAATACTGTTTCATTAGGATAGGAATGCAGCTTAAACTCATTTGTTTATTAATAGGTAATAATCCAAGTAAAAGGCTCACGGGTGTGGGGCTTTTTCCTAACAAATGAAGCCTAAAAAGTTACAAAAGTGATAGTCACTCTGGTGGTAAATATTTGTCTCTATCTCTTGGTATCTGAATTCTTCACAGTACATTATACACTTCTGTGTAAGACACTTCTCTTTTAAGTGTCTTACTTATATTAGACACCTATATATACCCGTGTGTGAGTGCATACTATATTAACAGTGTATGAACCAGGAAAAAACCCCAGTTGTTTCTAATTGTATATAACTTCAGCATAGCTGGTGGACTGTTTGTGTAGTTATGGTCTCCTAAAAAACTTATGTGGTATGCACTGCAGCTCCCGTTGTATTTTGTCATCCCACATCATCAGGCTCTGCTCTTTGAACTGCTGTAACTTCTAGAACTCAAAGTACTTCACCTGGAAAATGCACTACATGTAACGGTCAATGGATCTTGAAATAATATTCAAGGTTATTTAATGTACTTCTGATATCTCATCCCAGTTCTGACAAACTCAAGGGAAAAGTTTATTAGCAATGCTCTGAAATATTTAGTCCATCAGAATGTGCCAAAAGAAAAAGGATTACATAATCCACAAACATATATTTTCTTTAATACATTCTAGATTTGCATTTATATTGCAAAGGCAAGCTCTTCAAAGCTCAGGAATCCCAGTGTACATTCTAGTGCTCCCCTTGCCTTGCCCAGGCCTGAAGAAGCAATGTAGCAAGACAAGGATTGTGCAAGAATGGCAGAGTCAAAACCTCCCTGAGACATCTGCCTATGTGTGGTACCATTCTAGCACCTCCTTCAATGCGTTATTTCTGTTATGTACTATTTTTATCTTACAAAAAGCCACAAGCAGCACTGGAGCACTTCAGTACTAGGGCAGGCTAACATTTGAAATAAGACATGTTTTGAAAGACTGTTTACAAAGCATCGAGCAGCAGTCTGGTGAAAAGACCTGAAGAAACAGAATTTCTCTGGTGTTATCGATGACACTGACCTGATCAGATGTTAATGACTTGAACGTTAGCACCTCTGGTTTTGATGTGATTAAGAAAGATGGAGATCAAAAAATAAAAGTTTCAGGGGTAGGACTATACAGGCAAGATACAGTTCTGTTGTTTTAGGCCTGTAAAACATAGAACCATGAATAATTTAGGTTGGAAGAGACCTCTGGGGAACATCGAGGGGAACCTCCCTGCTCAAAGCAGGTCTAATTAGATCAGATTGCTCAGGACCATGTCCAGTCAAGGACTGAACACCTCCTGGTAAGGAAATTCTGTAGCCTCTTCCAGTATCTGACCACTCTTGAGGTAAAACCAAACCAAACAAACCATACCAACACAAAAAAATCTGATGTATAATTGGAACATTTCATATTCTCACTCCTGCCTTTTGCTTCTCATGTTATTGCTGTGCACCTGCAAGAAGAGATAAATGAGAAGTGCAGACTGCTGAATGCCTACGGCGCAGTGTGCCAATTAATACTGTCAACGAAAATACAACTGAGGTAGCAGGGTGGAAGGAGAGAATAAGAAGAATCTGAAAAGGGCCAACCCTTCAGCTTAGAAGAGTTGGAGAGCTAGCAATTACATCGGTGAGTTACGCCTAAGCTACAATGGGCAGAATTGAAACCTGCACTGTTATGGAGAAACTCACAACTGGAAGATTTGCAGTTACCAATTAAACATCAGTAGAGTTTCTACTTTTGTTCAGAGCCTTTCAGACTCTCTGGCCAGAAAGGAGCTCCCTGTTCACCTAGGCTGACCCTCTCTGTGCACAGGCTGGATAATGTGGGGGTTTTTTGGGTTTGGTTTTTTTTTTTTTCAGAACTAGATCAAAGAACATCTTTTAATTTAAAAGAGATTTAAACTTGTCTTCAGCATTCAAAGGGATGATGACCTAACCACTTTCTCCAAAAAGCTGGTAAAATGCCACTTACATAACTTGAAAGCCAGCCAGAATAAGGTAAGTATTTTGGACTTCACTACAAGGAATAAAGATGAAAGTTGCTGAATTGGAAGCTGGAGGTTGCCAAGAGACCAGTGTTCATGAACTGATTATATTTAGCATGGCCAACCACAGGCGAGTCCCAGGCACAGACAGCTTCAAAAGCTTTAATTTATCATATCTCAATAAAGTTATAAGCAGAATCAGTGAGGGAAATATATCTGAACAGAACATTGCACATGAAATATGGTGGCTCTTGAGGAGGGTTTATTAGCTAAAAAGTCCAAAAGTCATAACCAAGGCAAAGAACATTGGACCTACTGTTTTCACTTGCTAAGGGAAAGCTGTGATTAGAAACAAATAAACTATTTCTAACAAATAGAACAAGTGGAAACCTGTCATAAGAATGATGAATGAGGAGCCTCAAGCCTTGGGAAATTGATGCAGGAGATTAAGACTGCCAAAGAAGGAGGTGTCTGGCTGAGAAGTCTAAGAACAATATCAAGTTATTTAAGAAGAGTAATACTAAAAAAAACCAACCCAGAAATGTTTGGCCATAGACAGATGCAGCGGATAAAAATGCTTCTAATGGTGCAGAAAAGACAGAATAATCATTTCTTTACTGTAGCATGATAGATGTATGTCAAATTAGCCTAATGAACTAATTTCTGACCCACTAATTATTGACATGTTAATTAACAGCTGCTGGCACCGTTAAATCTGCAGGCCAAAATTATTTGCTCCTGAGAGTCATAAAAGAATTGGGTGAGTTGACTTCTGCACCTCTGACCATTTTTAACAACTCTTGGAGTGATGGAAAACTGACAGAAACTGAAGTCTCTGTGATAATAGTGTGTCAATATGCAAAGAAAATACGAATGATACCGCTAATTAGAAGTTAGTTAGCCTGATTCAGTCAGGTAACATAAGGGCAAAGTGGTTAAGGGATTAGCTGGGAGAGACCTGCAGGGTAAGATGATAATTAATGTCGTTAGGATGTTCTTAGGGAAATGAGTCAGATCAAACAGTTGTGCTGGGAAGACAGCAAGTTACACTGATACAGACAACAACGTTGATATAGTAGCTACAGACGTTTATAAAGCAGTTGATTTAATATCTCATTACACTGATCAGGAAATTTACACAGTGCACTGAGAAGAGAGCCCACATTAACTGCATTAATAACTGGCTAAGTGAAGGTTCCCAGCACCTATTTGCAAAGCAGAAGCTGTTGCTGAGCAATTGGGTTTCGTTACTCGGAAATATCAGTTGGTAGTGGGCTCATCAGGTGGTGGGTGGTGTGAGTTCCTTTTAATCTGCCTTTGGGCAGCTATCTCGTGACTCAGCCTACACTGGTCGGTGGGTTTGTGGTCAACGGGATTGTGTTGTGGTGTGTGGCACCCTGTGTGATGTGAGTAACGGTGAAGAGTCTGAGGGCTCTCACTGGGATAGGCCTAGCTTGAAAGCAAAGGTAAAATCAACCACAGCTTCCCCAAGATGCTTTTGAAAGAACAGCCGCTTTCTTAGCAAAAGAGTGGAAGACTTCGGCTGATAGTCCATGCTCACAGACGAGGATCTCAGGAAAAGTTGGTGCAAGTCAGGACAGAGGGTCTGAAAACCACAGGCCAGCTTTTTTGGGGGGGAAAACCATCTCGGATCCTCCCTGGCTGCAGCATGAATGCCCTGGCTGCAGGCATCTAGCAAGACATTTTCAAACTCTCTTCAATTAATTAACTCAGAGCTTTTCTTTTTCAACTCACTGTTCAAGATTGAGACACTTTGGAAATAAGATGGTAACAAAACAGGAATCCCCCTGCTTTCCTGATGAGAGAGGCCGAAACTGGTTTTGCTTAAATTTAGCAGAAGAAAATTCAGCAAATGGATAAACCAGGTGTGGGAAATTTTTGTCAGAAGACAATTATGGGTAATTGCAAACAAGGGATGAGAGTTCAAACCCTTAAGCGGTCAAACCAAAATGAGCACTATTGATTCAATAAAACTATACTATAGATGATAGATCTTTTGTTTAATCTCAACTTTTCAACCTCTTTTCTTTATCTTTTCCAAAAAAGGGCTCAGTGTAGGCACATAGTTCTCTGCTTTCCACAACCTGTGTCCCGGAGCACTGAGCAAAGGCAGACTAAAGGGAATTTTGGAAGGATTTTTCAGAATGAATCTTGGGTGTTTTCTTCTCTAGGTACATTTCTTTTTTAGTAATGATAAAGCAGTCCCACAGTGGAACATTTATTCTGACCTGTGGGGAGTGTGTCATGATTTGTTTCCTGCCTGAAGACTGATGAAGCTGCTAGCATATGAAACACTAGTTGTTGGCCATGCTGACAAAAAGGGCATTTGTAGTTTTTAAGAACTGTCATTAATCATACCTCGTGTCAGGGAGTGAAGAGTGCAGCAGTGCCAGAACATTTCTAAGAAAAGAAGGAGCTGACAAAAAGGGAAGCGGCACTAAAGGGGTTGCCTGTGACTGGCCACGTGGCTCTTTGGTGCTGTGTCCTGAAGGCCAAGTGGGCTGGTGAGACAGGTAATGGAGGTCCCCAGGCAAACGAAGATGAGAAGCCGGGCTGCTAGAACAGAGGGTAACTTTCACAATGCACACACCTTTGGGAGAGATGCGGAAGGTGGAAGTAGGTCGCACGCCTTAATTTTCCTTCCTTTGCTTCCCAGAATCCATGCCAAGACCAGTGTGTGTACCTACATAGCTTAAAATTATTTTTAAAGCGCATCGAATTAGTTTCCTACATTTCAATTGTTAAACAATGTCTGTGAAGGATATGAAATGTAGCTGATGACAAAGAACATCTGAGATCTAGGTGCTGTTGCCAACTGTACATGAATTTTAGTGCTATAAGCTGTACTTAAAAGCCTTCTGTCTATTCTAAACAGTACAATTCTTCTACATGTTGGTAATTAGGTAAATAGACATAAAAAAAAAATAAAAAATAGCATAAGCAGAACTGTACCAGGCACAGATCTACACCAAATGTCACAGACAGTTGCATTATTTATTATGGGATATCCATGAACAATCTCTGAATCTCCGTCATGAGAAAAATTCAGCAAAAACTAAATTTCAAAGTATTCCTAAAAAGAAATCATGAGAACTAAATGATAGTGCTGATACTTGACCAGTAGCATTTGAGTAAAAATGAGTGGCTATAAATTAGTCCAACAAAATTTAAAACGGGTGCTAGAAGATTTTAATCGCAGAAGAATAAATTTCTGGAACATCCTTGCACACTGAGAAGTAGGTGTAACTCAGGTTGAGTCAAATAGAGCAAAAAGGAGGCATAAAATCTGAGCATGGGAGTTCATAAATTAGAAAAGAGTGGATTTAGATTGGATGTAAGGAAGTTCTTTACCAGGAGAGTGGTGGAGCCCTGGAACAGGTTGCCCAGGGAGGTGGTTGAGGCCCCATCCCTGGAGCCATTCAAGGTGGGGCTGACAGAGCTCTGAGCACCCTGCTCTGGTTGAGGCTGTCCCTGCTCTCAGCAGGGGGTTGGACTGGATGACCTCCAGAGTCCCTTCCAGCCCAGACATTGCTATGGTTCTATGATAGACTCATAAAACTGTGACTGATAAATTGAGAAACTGATAGACCTAATGATTGGAGAACAGTTTAGGGAGGGTGGTAGTTTAGTCACAGGCTTCATGCAAGAATTACTGCTCTACACAGGAATTTCTCTTTCTCTGAATTGATGCTGCCAGTTACTCAGGCATTGAACTTCTCCCCCAGAGTGGCAATTTACTCTTTGACATTTCAAGCTTGTTCCCTTTCTGCTTTCACTTTCCCTGATGCTGCTCAGTCTGTTTTATACATTAAAATATGAAGCACTTGTGCTATTTTTTGGGAGGTTTAGGTATTCTCAGAACTGTCACATTCTTCCTTTACCCTGCTTATGAAGATCTTATTCCCAGTCATTCCATTTTTAACCTAAGTATTTTCCTGCCTTGTGTGTACATCTTTGTGAACAAGATGGGCTCATCACCTACAATTGCTGGACTTTTGCTTGCATTTGAACATTTTCTACTACACCTGCCAGCTGCTGTTTTGCTGACATTGTGGGGCATGTTTATTTCCTTTGCTATCTCATTTTCTCTAGTCTTTACTGAATTAGTTTACAATGTGCTGCTAAGTGTCATGTGATTTGTGCCTTGTAATGGCCTTTGGGATTTCCATTTAGTGGTTTTTCAGATATTCCTTTCCTCGGTGAATCAGAACTTTTCTGATCATTAATGAATGGTCCCAAATCAAAACCAAACCAAAACAAAAACCACCAGCAAAACTGAAACAAAAAAAACCCACAACAAACAACAAAACTCTTCTGGAATGGGGAAAAAGATCCTGCTTCCTCTTTTAATTTTGTTTTTTTCAAAACTCTAACTGAGAAAATGAGCAGCATTTCTTCCTATGGACAG
The DNA here is from genome assembly GCA_027560015.1 of Chloroceryle amazona. NCBI lineage: Eukaryota > Metazoa > Chordata > Aves > Coraciiformes > Cerylidae > Chloroceryle > Chloroceryle amazona. The sequence goes on from JANHFX010002185.1 coordinate 34,616, forward strand.
GATGTTCTTCCTTCCTTTGCATTAGCATTTAAAAAAAAATTGTTCCCATTTACCTATATAAAATTCAACTGTGGTGATCCTGCCCTGGGTGATTCTTTTCTGGCAGAGGGGATGGACTCAATGATCTCCAGAGGTCCCTTCCAACCCCTACCATGATTCCATGATTTCACTAGCCCTAGTGATTTGCATGTACAACAGAAAATGTTGGTTGAATCTGAACTTGAAATTTCAAGATTTCATCAGCATTTCTCATAATTTTTAAATCTGCCAGTTTATTTATGTGATGCCACCCCAAGGACTTTTAAACTTTGGTTTTATTGTTATTTTTCTGTTCTGAGGTTGATAATTTTCATCCAGCACCTTTTAATCACAGAAAAAGACCTTTAAGATCATCAAGTCCAACTATTCATTGCCAAGTCTACCATTAAACCATGCCCCTAAGTGCCACATCTTCATATCTTTTAAATACCTCTGGGGGTGGTGACTCCACCACTTCCCTGGGCAGCCTGTTCCAGTGTTTGACAGTGAAGAATTTTTTCCTAATGTCCAATCTAAACTTCCCCTGGTGCAGCTTGAGGCCTTTTCCTATTGTCCTATCATTTCTTACTTGGAAGAAAAGATCGACACCCACCTCACTGCAACCTCAACTCAGGTAGAGAGCAGTAAGGTCTCCCCTCAGCCTCCTTTTCTTTTTCCTTTTTTGTACCTAGTGATGGTACAACACCATAACCTGCCAGCAGTTATTTAACTATGGGATGGAACATAAACTTCCATCACAGCATTTACAGGGAGGCTGGATAGGCTCTCTGAGGCATGAAAGGATGAGCTGTAGAGTTCTGAAGATGTTCAGGTAAGATCAGCAGGATTTTATTCATGCTTGAGAGAGACTGAATGAAGTTGGCTTCATTCTTCCCGAGGGGAGGTGGCTTGGTGTTCTTAGTTGTCAGTGGGTGTGTGCTTAATGTGCATATGCGTGTGCGTGCGTGTTTCTGAAACGGAAAAGTATGTGTGATGATGGTGAAGGTATATAATCATAGATACAGTAGAGCAGAAGTTCCCAGTCTGATTGCTGTGGGCATTTCCATCAACAAAGGTAACACTGGTCACCACAACCAGAAAAGGCAGCAGCAGAAACACCTTTTTTTTTCCACCTGTTGTCACTCGGCTGGATTTCCCAGGAGAAGCTCTGTTTTGTTATCCAGAGTTTAAAACCTGAAGGAACTGAAGGATTTTCAAGTGTTATCTAGTAGATCCAAGTGGCTTCAAGTCTTGTGCATAGTTGTTCCAGCTGTGCAGCTGGATGTCTGGAAGGCTTGGTGATTTCAAACACACGCCTTGCACAGCTGCTGCATACCCATCGTGTAGAGCTAACACCACGAGCACGCACTGGACTCAAGTACCATCTGTCTGCTATTCAGTCACTTGAGCCTGACCAGCATTTCCAGCACATGCCGGGTTCATGGTGTATGTTTGCCTTTGATTCATACCTTAATGAATGCAGTATGATCTAAAAGCTCAGGCTGACTACTCACCCACACCTACATACATTTGGGAAATCCCAGACCAGCAGTGGGAGGCCATTTAGCCTCACATGGCACAGCTGGAATACAGGCAGGGATCCACTGGGATTTGTGGGCAGAAGGCCTCATGCAGTAGGAGTGGGAAGGGTATTAGAAAAAGCATAAGGCATATCCTAGCTGCTAACTAAAAGCACTTTGGAGACACCATGTAAGGCCTTTGCTGGATAAATTTCCATTGCAGCTTCTGCAGGGAAGCCCTGCAGTGCTGGGCTGATGTTTGGGGGTGTGTAATTACAGACCCAAGCACATTCTCTGCTCAGAGCCTGGGGGATGGAGGAACGGTGGCTGGGTACTTTATACAACTTGGAGGCAATGATGAGGGAGAGGAAGAAAGTATGAGATAAGTGATGGGAAGGATTATTAACAAGTGCAATGAGCAGACTGACAAATCAAGAGAAGGCCTTGTCTTTGGGCGATGAATATAATCTTTCATGGAAGGCAGTTCCACTGGCTTGACTTTCTACTTGTGCAGAGGTGGATGGAAAATCCCTGTCTTATTGGTACCAGTCCTGATAGGCCCCCTGATGGCTTCACAAGGCAGAAAGGAAGAAGACGATGCTTGGGACATGGCAAAGCAGCTTTACCTGCTTCACACGTCAGGCTGCACTCAGCTAGATAAATACAGGCCAGACAAGGGCATGCCAGGAATCCACTGGCCAAGCACAGCACCCATGCAACAAAGTCCTTTATTTGCCCACTGTAGCTGGTGACAGTGCCTGTGATGTGGCTTTTGGGATTCATTGGGACCAAGTGAGCATTGGTATGTGAACCTCATCTAGCCCACCATGTATCACACCAAATGACAGCTACTGCATCTGGTCAATTTGCCTCGATGCCTTCAACTCCACCCTCAAGCTTGAGCTAGCCTAGGAGATCCCAGGTATAAAGGTATAGCTTGGGAGAGCTGTTTGTGTAGAGCCTTTCTTCCCTCCTGACCCGTGCCTGGGCTAATGAAGGGAGCTGCTGATGTGAGAGCTGGCTCTGTTATTTTTACATTAAGTGGTATATTCTCCTTTAACAGCAGAAGTCTTCACTGATTGTCCATGGAGCGAGTCTGATTCCCTAGCATGAGCTGGATGACATTTTACCTGAAGATTAGGCTTCCAAAGGACTGGCTTATCAGCTCGTTGCAGCTCTAAGGCAGTTTAGATTTGAATGTCCATCTTTGTTTCATGTTTTTTTGTCTTTCTAAAGAGAAATGTCTTTTAATTACTCATGGAATGAAGATAACACGGAACTTTCAACGATGCAATGATAAAATGGCAAATGGCAATAGATGCAGAGGCCCTTCAGTTTTCTACATATTTATTTTAACAGAAAACTTTTCTTTTCTTTCAATGTACAGATATAGAATATAACCACTTGAAAGCAAAGAGTGAAATTGGATCGCATTAAAACATGGAGTTGGTAAAATGGTGACAGATGGGCCCTGCTGGGAAGGAGAAGATCCTTGAATGAGACTGGGATAAGTTAGTGAGCTTGCAATTATAAAGCATGTGGCTTTGTAATTTCTAACCCCCAGTTCTGCAAAGTAATCAGTGCAGTTGGGCTCACATGCCTGCAGGGTGGCTCATTGAGACAAGCATGAAGATCTGTGAAGAGGAACAGGGACATGCAGATATTCCCAAACATAGCTGGAAGGAAGCGTATCTCTCCTTTCTAGCCAAATGTTAATCTGCCCTCTCCACAATGGAAGAACATGACAAAATATGAAGCTGATTTTCATGCTCCCTTGTAGTGGTTACCAGACTTGGGCTGGAATTTTAAGAAAAATGGGAGTCTTTTGAGCATCGATTGATCTGCCACTGTTAATTGTTGTCCATCTCAGCATGCCTGTGGCAGGTATTTAAATTATGTTTCTAAGCAGACTCTGACTTGGTTTTTATAATGTTGAAAATCTTTATCTTGACTCATTTCTGTAACAAACTTTTGGCAACAGGAAGCTAGAATTTATTTACTTAGAAACTTCTCATCTCCATTATCGTAAAGATGTCTTAGCAATTCTATTTTTAGGATTGCACAAATGGGACATAAATCCTGTTTTTCTTTTAAAGCAGATTGTGCTTGGATGTAAAATGTCAAATGCGTGACATTTGTGTCCATCTGAATGATCTGCTTGATTTTTTATTTTCAGGGACAAGCTCAGTCATCAAGTCCCATCATATGCAAACCCAGACCACCATGCAGATGACATATGTACCTTGTTGCACAATCTCATCTGTATGTTTAACGAGCTCCAATAAATTAGGGATGCTCTTTCCAGCACACAAAACAGGCGACTATTTGGTCTCAAGGTCCTGAAGCCAGGTGGCTCTTGACCCTTGTTTCTTTTACAGTCTGGTATTTATGACCATTTTGTCTCTCTGTACAGAAGTTGCCACGAGTAAGTTCGGTTTTTATAGCTGCAAATTTACTGGTACATTCTAATACTCTTTCATGGTTCCCCAATTCCTTTTTGATGTGCAAGTCTTTTCATGCCTTAGGGAAGTACAAAGAGAGCATGGAAGAGCTTGAAACGTTAATAAATAGGTGCTGGAGGCTGATATTATAGGCCAACTGGGTGTAGGAGGAGCTGGTGTCTTCCTGATGAATCAGAGATGCTAGGAGAGGGGAGGCATGTCAGGAAAGACTGGGAGTGTGCAAAGCTTGAAGTGACACAAGGGCAATCACGCACAAAAAAATATCTTTCCAGAAGCACTTTAAATGGACCTGAAAGGTGCAAGACTGCCTTTGTAAGAACCAGAGTCAAGGAAGCAAGGCAATGCCTGTGTGGAAGAGTTTGGCTGAGGTGACTGATGGGAAAGTCCGTATCTTTGGTACGTTTCACAGAAAAACATCAAACACGGTGTGATTTAGAACTTGGATGTGAGAAGTAGGGAGAATTCGGAGCAAAAGAACATGCATGGGCTATAGGTCTGAACTAGGAGAAGATTGCATTCTCCACCTCGATCAAGAAAGGAAGTAGGAGAATAAGATTAGGGCAGTGTGAATCATCTTGCTGTAGCAACGCTGAGGATGAGCAAGGACTAATCTTCATCATAAAGATCTAAGGGTCAGAGTTGTTTGGAACAAAATGGGATCTGAGTTAGAGAGGTTCATTTGTGAGTTGTCTGCATGGAAATAATAATAAAATATATGCTTATTACATACATTCAGCAACACAGGGAGGAGGTATAGAGAGAGCAGGGAAGTGGGCCAAAGACCAAAGTCTTGTGTCAAAGATTTGATGTGGGTGAAGAGTCCCTGCCAAAGAAGTAATGATTGGAAGGGTTGGATAAGAAACACGAAGCAGAGTCTTAGGAACCACTAGAGACTAGATTTCACGAAAATTGTGCTTACTGGAACCCTGTCACCATCCAGTCTGAGAGGACACGAATGCCTTTTTGGGCTGTGTCAGACCTTCCATGAAACCCGGCAGCCAAAAGAAAGACTGAAAAGCGATTGGGAGAAAACTGAGGAGGTGGCTTTGTAAATAATGATTGCAGACTGTGTGCCCAGATCGTGATGCTAGAAGGGACCACTGAGGTCATTTCAAGAAGCAAGAAGTAATATGTGGATATGGATCTGTACTTCCACAGGACTTACTTTGTCTACCTTTGAAAAAATATGAATTACCCTTGTAACTTTACAGAAATGTTGGCCTGTGGAAATAGTGATTTTAGTGCTGATGATCAAGCCCTTTTGCACCTCAAGCTCCCAGTTAGATTAGTAATTGATCAAAGACAAGGTGTTGAGTAGAGGAAATGCCCGGTTCTTGTGGAAACCTTTATGTTTCAGCACAAAACACTTCTGAGGATGTTCTGGGCATCTCTGAGAAAACACCAATAGCTGTGGAATCTGTATAGTTTAGCACGGGCTCACAAAAACAACTAATTCAATAGAGTTCTATATTGAATGTCATTCAGCTACAGAGCAACACCACTGCAGCGTGGAAAATCACTGGCAGACTTACAGGGCTATGCATATTACCCAGTATGACAGAACCAAAGGATGAAAAATTACTCTTAAGACTTTGGTAACGAGTAGAGAAGTCAAAACAAGCACAAAGTTGTAGAAATACAAAACTTCAATATGGTTTAGACACCAGATGCTTTAGAATTTGGAAAAGTCATCATAAACTACAAAACCTATAGAAATGTCACTTCCTTGCAATGAGCTAAACACAAGGAAACATTTTATGAAGAAATTGGAAGCTTCTGCTCAGGCTTTTAAAGCAAAAGAAAAACTGGAAGTTAGCAGAGTGAAGGAAAAGGCAAAAAGACTGAAGAACAAAACCCTTCATGGGCTGATCTTTTTTAAGACTGTGTGTGAAAGCAGGTTAACAAGTGGAGACTTCAACATATTTTGCCAGATCAAAACTAGAGGACAGCTGAAATGGCCAACAGATCAGCTGAAGCTGGTTGATCCTTCAATAACAACCTAAAATGTTCGGTTTCGCTGTTGTACTTGTCAGAGTGCATTGCAGTATCTTTCTGTGTATGTCCTCTCCTTGGCATTTCTGTCCCACACAGGCTCTTTGGTTTTTATCCCCTCATGGCAGTTTCTCACTTTATTCTGGTTTTCTCTAGTGCAAGAATAGTGAGCAGGGTCCAGATGTCTGCTGTGTGGCATTGTTGGGGCCCTCTTTGTAAAAAAAACAGAGAGGAAGAAGAATATAATTTGCTAGAAGAGTTTGGCTGGGAGGACAGATGTGAAAGGCCATTTTCTCTGATACGTTTAACAAACAGATCCATCGAGTCGCAATTCAGAGCTTGGATGTGAGGACAAAGAGAGCAGATCTTCATGTAGAAGATGGTCTCCTTCACCTTGATCAGTTAACTTCAGATAATCTGACTGACCCTAAGCATTTCTTAAGCTGGATTTTTTTTGAATGACTCACACCCGTGCCACTATATTGACTATTAGAGGGTTTTTTATTAGCTCAGCTGTTTTCCTTCCCTGGAATCTTCCCAAATTAACCTCTCTTGAGGACTTACTTACTTTCCATAGTATATCACACTCAGGCCAGAAGCTGAACACTAACCTTCATTAATTCAACATAGCCTGCAGGACTTGGGACATTTTTTTCACAAGCCAGCATAATTCCCCAAAGATTCAAACCACTTAAAGCGAAGTATCGGACTGGTAACAGCTCTAAGTGCCTGGTACCACTGTTATCAAACCTGCTCTGCACAGAGACCAGCAGCTGCTGCGACTGGGACCAAGGGCACCCCACTCATAGGCACAGACAGCGTTAGTGGCAGTGGTGCCACTCTTGGCTCTGTGCCTACTCTGCCTGCTTGCAGGGCACATGCCTCAACGCCTCCTCTCTTCCTTTCTTTATGTATTTACACCTATAGGCTAGGTTCCTCACCCTTTTGGACCTCATCTGGGGGGTTCCCCGCAGGGTGCTGCTCCCTGCCCCTTCCCTTTCATCCTATCAGTCCTACCACAGCCTGGGGATGCTGCCTCCCACCTTGGAAGTCCGTTCCAGCCCAGCTAACTTCATTTCAGCAGGCTGAACTGACTCGTCCTCTCCCCCGCCTTTGTTTCCTTGGCTGGGATTCAGCCTCATCTGCCAGGTTTGCTAAACGCTCTGCTCTCCATAATCTGGGAGTACTCAAGGCTCCGGTGATCTTGTTAAATCTTTAAAAGTGAAAAATACCCGACTCTGACAAGAGCTGCAGGTGTAACTTGTCTCCCGAATTTATGGGCTTGCTGTTGCTCTTTCAGCTCCTCTCAGTCCGATTCCTGCAGCTACCTCTCCCAAGACTCTCCTTGATGACCTTTCCTTTTGCTTTTGCGTGAAACCAGTTACAGAGTGGGCAACTCTGCCTCGTGCGTGCAGGCAGCAAACTGGCACCGAGCACGGCGGATACGCCACGTTTAATATTTACAGAGGGTAACATTTGTAAAGGGAGCTGCATGGCTCAAACAGCTGGACCCGGCACAATTCCTTCT